>JABASI010001173.1:0-27390 GCA_019776505.1 Tomocerus nigrus
TTGTCTTTTATTTGCTTTCACATTCATATTTCTTTCCATAAAGCAGACGTAGACGAAGCGGGCGAGCGAATTATTTCCTTTTTAAAAGAATGCAATATATTTGAGCATACTATAAATGGAATGTTATGGTTATACAAATAGTATGACTGCTGGGAAGAAAAACTGTCCTTCAAAATGTATGAAATATGGATCAAAAGCTGTTGTGCAATCTTATTGTCTTTCTCTAATGGAAAATCAACTCTTCTAGTTTCAACTGGGCCCGTCGGGAAATTTATTTTCAGCACAGCAATTTTAATGTATGGACAAATGTGAGTATTTTGTGCCAGCTGCAGAAGAATGACTAATGATTAGACGTAATAGGGAGTCGAGTAATCTTGAATAGGTACGTATTTTATAAATTGGAATTATTGGTATATTAAGTATGTTGATTAGAAGTGTGTAGCGTAATTTAGGCGTTGAAAGGGAACCACGCATTATATTATCAGTACAGTGGGATGTGAAAACTGTAAAATGAAGGAATTGAATGATGGGAAGGCAAATTGGTGCAGAACACTTGCTCAGCCATTGGACCTTCTAATGAACGACAGAGTGCGACTTTGTCGACTGAAAACAGAGTAGTTATAGCCAGTTGTTCTCATTATTATAGTAGGCATTCGTGTAGATAGACAATAGGTGAGTGGACGAATGGAGGACACATTGAACTACAGCCTAGGGTAGCAGACAGTCTTAGAATAGCAAAGTATACTCAAATGATTGGCTCAATCGGAGTCCATTATTATTTGCTCCTTTAAAGCAAGCGAGGCCTTGCGTGTTCAAGAGGAAAACTCGAAAACTTGATAAATTAACCAAAAGCTCACTTCCCTTTCAAGTATTCCTTCCTTTTCTATCACTAACACTACTAACAGAGTATTACATTAAGAGTATGTGCATAATATCTAAAGCACCACTATAAATTCAATCTTTCACTCTACAGGGTGATTATTTATCAATCGTCCATAGTAGCATTTTCACCATTTTAGCGTGATTTCTCTTTTTATAAACCCTTTAAACTGCAAAACATTTGTCACCTAATAGAACTATCAAAAATTAAACTCACATAGGTTATATAACGTTTGCCAAAACGTTTCACGCCTTTTCCAAAGGAAAAGATGTGAAAATCGAAAGTCCCATAGTGAAAGCATAACAATAAATACCCTGTAACTTGGTAAAGAGATACTTAATATCCGAATCTAGGTTTGTGACATAATGTGCTTTATTATATAGCGCTTTCCATCTAAAGCACCACTATAAATTCAATCTTTCACTCTACAGGGTGATTATTTATCAATCGTCCATAGTAGCATTTTCACCATTTTAGCGTGATTTCTCTTTTTATAAACCCTTTAACTGCAAAACATTTCCCACCTAATAGAACTATCAAAAATTAAACTCACATAGGTTAACGTTTGCCAAAACGTTTCACGCCTTTTCCAAAGGAAAAGATGTGAAAATCGAAAGTCCCACAGTGAAAGCATAACAATAAACACCCTGTAACTTGGTAAAGAGATACTTAATATCCGAATCTAGGTTTGTGACATAATGTGCTTTATTATATAGCGCTTTCCTAGGCGCACTTCGCGAAGCTATGTATTAGTAAACCAGTTAGTAATAAGTAGATAATAAGAAGTCAAGCTACAGTTTTTAATTGGCTACTCTCGATTTCAGAATTTGAAGGAAGAACACTAATTAATGTTTACCTTGATAGCAATAGTAAAAGAAAGTGAATAAGAAACGAAGTTAGTTCAGAACTAATGGAAGCGCTTGTCTGTCTTAGAGAACCACAAATATGATTTGCCTTTCATGGTTTATTTGCTTAAAATACAATACAGATGGTTTCTCTTCCTTCTCCTTGTCATATGTGTCGAAATTAATTAACTTTTGTTAGGTTGACAATAGATATTCATTCTATCATCGGTTACAATCGATCTGGTTAAATGAACATAGCAAATCAGAAAATGATGGCTTATAGTGTTTTGTTCAAGTGATTTATTGAAAGGTAGGGAAAGGAAAGGCAAAAATCGATAGCATTTTAAAAGACACAAAGCATAAAAATGAGGTTTTAGTGTTCTTAGTCCGAGCTAATTAAAGTGTTGCTAGTAAACATTGACTGTAATGCAGTAGTTTCCTTTTCACATTGCAGACGCAGGAGTATATATCCCGTACATGCCGTCCTATACTTAACTTTAAGTGGAAACCACCTATAGTAAACAGCAATACAAAGTACATAGAAAGTACCATTGCGATCATGGGGAGGATATAGGTAAAGGAAAGTAGCTAGGAATGGGGAAGTACATAAACAGGCCCGTATATTCCGCACTAGCCATTCAATTGCTTCTAAAGTGTCATTTTAAGCTGTGTGAGCCTTTGCCCAGCTGTCCCTCCTTCTTCCTAAACCATTCCGTACTGGAAATGCAAAGCGTTTTGCAAATATTAGGTTGATTTATATTTGAAGAGTAGATTTAGCTTTGGTTGCCTTCCTTCTGCTATGTACAAACGATTATCATGCCGCCTCCATGTACGATTTCTAGCACATACAAACACATGCAACTTTAAATAGTTTTCCTATCAATAAACATTCTCTGGGTTGGTTACATAGAAATCCAAATAATGCAACGTACATAGAGAACACATCCAATGTAGTATACACAAGAACCAGGCAGGCCAATGCAATGCCGACCAAACCAGGCGGGCAATGATGCAGAGTGTAAACTAGATAAATAACATAAGAATGGGTGCATATCCACGGCACTACTATTCATTTCCATTCTAAAGCTCTCCCACAATGGATTTCCGAGTGAACTCAACTTGACTTATTGTCAGGAGATATGTATAAAGCCGTTCCTATATTAAAGAGATGAGTCTACATCTATTTATTGTTATCATTAGCATTATTATTACTACTATTATTGTTACGCTCCTGCTATCTAATATCGAATTGATATTTTAGGGGTTGCACTCTGCTACGCCTCAAGTATTATGCCTTATCACATTTCAAACACTTTTCTATCAACATCTACAAATAGCAATCTAGCAATGATAAGTACCTACACGGTTATGCAAGCATCTTGTTATTGTAAAGTGTAACCTGAGTAAAAATTGCCATAGGCCAATTTGCTCTTTAAAAATGGACTATACTAATAATTGGATATTATGTTGACGAAATCTATGCTTTGATCTGCCAATAAGAAAATGTTTTCAATAGGTTGCCTAATTTTTATGCTTATTTCCCCTAAGTACGTCACAAAAGATTGACTTGCGAAAAGAATCTTATGAAAGGAATGAAAAAAAACTTTTATAAGCTATTTGCACAATAAGAGAGAGAGAGAGAGAAAGTGGTGAGGAGAAGGGAAAGGATGATATCAGTTTGCAAGTTAAGGGGAAAGTGACATGGAGTCTAGGAATATATATATTTGGTGTATTGTTGTGATAATCGCAGAATATATTTCCCGAATTGTTGTGATAATCGTAATCTGCTGCAGTGACTGTATATCATTAGTTCTGTCATGTCAAAACATGATATGGATGGATGGAATTACCTCGGATTTAATATATAATCTACATAGCTTACGTTATGTAAGTTGTTCTATTGTGTGCCATTATGATGATAGGATAGGGCAGGATACAAGATATGAACTACTGTAGAAATTGCAACGTGTGTGATTTGGAAAATGTAATGTTGTTTGTATGTGGTCCGCTCTGTTGCCTCTGCCCTCCTCTCTTTCTCTGTCTATCTCTTTCCTCCGCTTCCTACTTACTTGCATGTTTAGCCGTGGAAATATTCTGCAGAGATGATGGAAAGGAAATTCCTATATCCTTATTAGGAAATATATTCAAGCAAGCTATAAAATAATGTGCCTATTCCGTTTCAGTTAGTGAATAGTGACATGAAATCGAAGTAGACTACTAGCTAGTCGTCGTGAGTAGGTGTATGATGTTTTACATAGTAGGTTGGTGGGTAGTTTTCGTCTTCTATCTCTGTGCATGCATGGCAGGGAAAATAGATAAACGTAATAGAGTCTCAGTGAGGGAGATAGAGAAAAAGTAATACCCATTTAAGTTAGATAGGAAATCAATACGGGTGAATGTATGGCTAAACTATGTGCACACCACAACAATTCGTATTGGGACTGTTAATATATTATATTATATGGGGGCAAGTAGGTTAAGCATTAACTGTGCTTACTTGCAGAAGAATGGCTATTGTCAGAAAGTCGACTTTGTGCCTCAGCGTTGATGAAGAAAATCAATCCGACGCTGACAAAGGCAGCAATGAAGAAGAGTCCGGCCACCTGAAAAGGTGATTCAAAGCGACTCATTTTCTTGTCTCGAGATTTTCTGCGTCAGTCACTTCAGTGAGCTCTTCTCCCTACCCTTTTGTCTTCAGTACAATTTGGATTTTGCTTTTACTATGTGATGCCTGCGTATTTTCAGATGTGTTTCAGCTTTATTGTGCGTAAATATGAATGGTGAGAAGAAAGGGCTCCTCCACCCACGCCTTTTGCACTCTTACTCTCTAGCTGGAACGTTTTTAGCATGACAATCTCGACTTTATCTGTAATAACTCAAATATAATAAATATATTTCTTTTTCCAGTCATGTTGGCCCATAAATTCATTTTTATAACTCCTTGCTTAAAGTACACGATGTCGTTTCAGATGTGATGGAAAGACAAAAGACTTAGGGTCATCCCCTCTTCTACTTGTATTTGTATTGTCAGTTTTTCGGTGAGCTTGCCTCCTCTTCCATTTTCATTGGCTCCTGGTCGAAGGTTCAAGTATATACTAGTATCTGTCTGTCTGGATGTAATCGGAATGAAGTAGAGAGCCTCTGTTTCCGCTTGGCTTGCTCCAACTGAAGGTTTTAGTTTATTTGTTGGACTGAATCCACGAAAGGAGGAAAGAGACAATCAGACCACAAAGGAGCAGTTATATATCTTTAGTAACATTAGTAAGTAATCGCCGTAGTAAATATGTAACCATTAGAGTGCTTCTTCTTCTACGGGGATATACTTACTCTTTGATAGGATTCTTATTTTCCGACCATATATAGATAGCAATTTATTATACGTGAGTGAGTGAGGAACGACGAAGAACGTTGCTAGTTAGTTATATCAGAGTAGTAGCATTATGGCTCCTATTAGTTGTAGCAATCTTCAGTTGATTCAATTCTTCAAATGAAATCAATAGCACTAGGAAAGAGTCAAGTGAAGAGAAACCAGAGTTGATTTCAGTCAGTTCTGATCTAGTTTCTGGTTAGTCTATAGAAAAGTCGTTTAGCTTCAGATCCTATATTATTCTGCAGTGTATCCCGCCTAATGCAGCCCATTTCCTAGTTTTACTACTGCACTTCTTCGGTTAGGAAAGAGTATGGTAGTCCTTAGTAGTCCTCCTCCTATTTACTTTCCTGCTTGCATTACACCTTTCGGCTTTTACACATGAACAAACTGAAAGAAATCCATCAATGAGTCAGTCAAGTCACACGACTTTGATTTGTTCTCTGTTCGTGGCATGACAAGGCAATGCAGTGCAAGTTCGATGGATGGATGGCAAACTAAGTAGTGTGTTCACTATCTCCAGCTGCGGCTTCTTTTTTCTATTAGCACTATCTGTAATATTATCTGGAGTTAGTACGTATACTATTAGTTATATCTGTTATTGTCCGTTAATGTAGTTTGTTAGGTGGGATGTATGTTCTGCTGTTAAGTCTGAAGTAAGTGTAAATGTTCTCCTCGAATCACCACCAACAATCTCTCCTCTTGTCGTCACAAGACCACATGCCTTCACACTTATTACAATGCGAAGCACCAGTTGCCAGTGGCAGAGCCGGAGAAGAAGAACCAACTCCCTGATAGCTACTTATGAACAACATCCTCTTCTCTGTTACTCTTCAAACAAACTGATTGTTTTCCGAGCTTCTGTCGAGTTATTATCAAAGGTACTCATTTCATTTCCATCCTCTTCTATCATTCATCATGCGGTTTTAATATGCAGCTGCTTCTGTCACCAACTGTTTTCTCTTTTCGCTCAACTAATATCTTCTTATCGTCCTTCGCTACTCCACTGTGCAATCTCCACCGATATTAAATGAATACATAATGCATAGATTCAATCCCATTATTCTCCATCATAGCCTCAGCTCTTCATGTTTATTTGTAGTCAATGTGCACAGCTACAAATCTATTAAACATTTACATCATTCCCATTTGCAGTTCTCTATTACACTTGTGGTCACGATCCCGACTCCTAAAACACTCTGTTAGTATGTACGACCAGTCTCAATGCATACATTCCCCGCTCTATCCCTAACAATGTTTTCAGCATACATACATAAATACGTCATGTATAACCCATTAGGCAACTAAGAGCATGTAATCCTTCTACATCTGTTTGCTTTCCACAACTAAATACACTTGATAAACTATGAATATCTTTAATATTATTATTCTTCTAATTATTGCTTTTCCACTCTTATACTAAGGTATATCAGTAGTTGCTGGTGACAGTAAAGAACATTTGTATCGTAACTGCCTCACTGTGTGGGATGTTTGCTTCGGCCTAATACAGTCAGCACCACATGAATTAATCTGGATTGACCTCACGTACTGTCAAAACAACTTATATACGTAGAACAAAGTCCTTCAGCGGTCATTTCCATTCCTACTTTTGTGACACACTAGTAATTTGCTAATAATGTAGTTAGGAAAACTATCAACTATTTATTATGCAGACTGCACAGAGCCCAACTCCAATTAAATTCTCGCTAAATCATATAGTAGTGCGCACTATTTGCCGGATTTATAATTCACGTCCAAATTCCAAATCCTTCATTCTTTGATGTCCTCCACTTAGGAGGGATTTAAAGTTGCAGCACAGGTATATTAATTGTTTGTCTAACTTCTTTAATGTGTAATTGAGGTTGGAGAATAATTTTCCTCAACTATATACACATAAAATAGATTGTCGTCGTTTTCAAAGGCACTTTAGATATACAATATACATGTTAGGGAAATAATAGCACACTTCTCCTTATGTTGCGTTATCCTTTCTACTGTGTTGTTAAGTTATTAAATAAATACCTAAGTGCTCTATTATTCATAATTACTTAAGTACATATTACGAATGTGATTCTAACAAACATGCTATTCTTAGAATACAGTTACGTTTGCTATTACCTATTTGTATATCTAAAGTAGGTTATATGATAATGATTAATAAATATACTAGCTAGTATAGCCTTCCTAGTCTTGACTTGTACAGATTACAGATGCGTAAATGGAGAATGTATGTGTAATGGGACATTAAAAACCGCAAATGTAATGGATAATTGTGCCAAAGTCTGTATTGGGAGTTCTAGGTATTAACTCGGAATAATAATGAGTTCTATGGGATCAAACTCTTCTCTTTTCTATTAGTAGTCACATGGTCAAAAGTGTAAACAACATTTGCTGTTTGCACAGAGAAAGTTCACACATGAGAAAAGTGTTCACCATTCTTGAAACGAAAGTCTAAGGGCTTCTTTTTCGCTCTTTTCTCTTCGTCATTTTGTAAATGACATATGTTATTAGCCTTGTTAGTGCTTCTCACACACAAAGAGTATATACAAACAGTAGATAGGAAAGAAGTTCACCTACATTAGTTATTACTTAGCACAGTACGGATGTATTAACGACAAATAAGAATCCCGATGAGAATAGCAAACATGGAATTTCGCTTAGGTGTAATGAGACTATCTTGCTTTAGTCTCGTTC
The DNA here is from genome assembly GCA_019776505.1 of Tomocerus nigrus. Taxonomy (NCBI): domain Eukaryota; kingdom Metazoa; phylum Arthropoda; class Collembola; order Entomobryomorpha; family Tomoceridae; genus Tomocerus; species Tomocerus nigrus. The sequence continues at coordinate 7,787 of JABASI010001173.1, forward strand.
GCTACAGATAACTAAATCACTTGGAACAACTTTATTTCTCGTTGGGTCACAACCTGCGGTTATGCTTCTGCTCATAATAGTAATGCCGTAGATAGAATTTACTTTCAGCACTTTTTTTTAGCTAGCGAAGGATTTTTCCAAGTGGAAAATCAAGTAAAGTTGGCATTTTGGCAGTAGAAAATGGAATTGTACGTGAATTAAACGTAAATCTTTGTTCTTTACATTTATATAATGGTGATGGGTAGGTTGAGACACGTATATTATTATTTCACTAAATATTGTTCCCAGTGGTTTTCTTCGCTTAGTGAAGCTAGGAACTCGTGTGAATAGTTTTTAACCGGGTAACCCGATAACTGGATCAAAACGGGGAAGAATGATGAGATTTAAATGTGAGGAGGTTGAGACCCTAAACTTTGACTTGTTGGCTCTGTTGCCTGCTAACATTTCTCGGCTCGAGAAGAAAAGAGAGTAAAGTGGAAGTCAAAGAGACGATAGAAAAGAAAACTTAGAAAAAATTGGGAAAGCCACACAGTAAGAGCAGAATGGGTGTTTTGGTTGGTAGTAGCGGAGTGACTGAGAGAATCCGTCGTGAGTTTCTCCAGTAATTCAAGAGAACCAAGTGCTTTGTTGCTGCATGGAGCTCCGTCGGCAAGTGAATGATTCTCAGCGAATCGATTTCGGCTGTTTTCATAGTAGAAAGTGGAAGAATAGAAGCACAGGAGCCGAAGAGAGAAAACTTTAGGCTTTCGCCGACGGCTGAGGAATGCTTTGCAAATCTGTATACTTACCTTTTCTCGTTCACTCGACTAATGCGCCTTTTTGTGCTTGCAGTTGCAAAGGTATCCTATTTTTTCAATTTCTATTATTTTTGCTCGACTACTGACTGACTCTATGCATTTTGCGTTTTATTTGATACCATTTTGAATATTTTGTTTATTTTGTTATCCATTATGAGATTTTCGTTAAACTTTTCCTTCTGTTCCTGTTTTCAGGGCGGGAGAAGTCACAGATGCTGTATTTGTTTTGCACAGGGTTGATTGAATACATTAGAATGTAACGTGGAAAGATTGCCAAACAATAACAAACAAGAAGGGATTGAAATGAATGGCAACTGATGCATGTATCCATTTCGCCTGTCCGTTTGATTCTTGTAAGTTTGATTTATGTATTGTTTACAGATTTCAGAAAAAGTAATTGTATGAATTATTAACGATGAAATGCCAAGAGCTTTATCTGTAAATACTTTTGTTTCACTTCGGTGTAGGAGTGAATAGTAAAAGTACAATAATGTGCCAAGAAGGTCTACATATTTTTGAAATCAATTCGTAGGTGGCTATATGCATTTAGTGAAAAAGTCAAGAGAAAAAAGCAATTAGCGTAATTGTTTCTGTTGTCTATACATGTTCTGGGAAAGTCCACAGGTGAGCGTGAACTTATGCAGGGTAGAAAAACTTTAAAAAAATACTTAGTTGGATGCGAGAGAACTAAAGTTGTTCATTCTGCAGATTCTGCACTCAAATACTTGTTGCTCACAACGTATCCGTACAATGAACATTTTTGCGATCGGGAAAGTGCTCATAAAAGATTAAGGAAGGGGAAGACTTAGGCTAAGACTGCGAACGTGAACCATCCCAGCCACGTTGTCTGGGGATAATTATTCCCGTGTACGAAAGTGTCGGGCGGAGATTAATGAAGAAGGGATCTAACATACTTTTTCGACTTAGTCTTTCGTCAAAAATAGAACTAAGTACAATAGTGCTCAGCGGGAAACTATTTCCATCAATTTTTCAGCGATATTATTTACCATTGCTGTAAAAGAGCTCTCCAATTCTATCCTATGCATTTTTAAAGAAGCTTTTATTTTCTTAAACGTTTCTCTTGAAAATGTGAGCTTAGAGATGAATGTCATGCTAAAATGCAATTATTTTATGCACATAAATTTTTCTGTAGGTATAGTCACATATCTAAGAGGGCCATCTTTTAAGGTAGGTACCTACCTGGAGAAGAAATATTTTGCAATTTTCTCGACTGCATGTCTGCAATGTATATAGTAGCTAATAAAACCGAAGGGAGCTGGAACCAATGATTTTTGTCTGCAATTCCCAGCAACAGACATCTTAAAAATGCAAGAGATGGACGATTTTAGTTATTCCTCTGTACTTGTGTGAACTCATTTACAGAGTAGGCGTAAACTCCTTCTTTTTTCACTCCGTAGCTTCCGTGGTGTGGTAAAACTGCTACATACATGTATTTTACTTCAAAGTAAAAGTTCAGTCAATTTATAAGGCTAGAAGTTACTAATAAAACGTAACGTAAGCATAATCCGAAACACCAGACGATACTGCTAGGAGTAGTGCAGAGGAGAAGTTGCTGGTTGAAAAAGTGTTGTAGTAAAGGCAAACGCCAGTGCAATTTTGTCATTCATTCTTCGAGTGGTTAAGGAAGCGGAAGGAAATACGAAGAGTACACTATTCTCACTGTGTACACAGAAAATAATAAAATGTGGCAGAGGCGTCGTCTTGAAAATGCAAAGAGAAAAGACAGGAGAACTTGTCTCTCACTCATCCCTCACACACATATGAAGAATATGAACTGTTCTGTTGTGGAATCCAACTCCATTTTCCATATCGTCTGCTTCAATAGTAATCTGCACAAACCTATGTATAGTTTACTAGTGAATAGTCATGCGAAAAATTTTGCATTCAATCTGCCTACTGGAAAATGCAATTTCCCCACAAATTTTGCAGACTTTACCATTCACCGTCCCGTTCACCAAGCTTCAACAAAACTACTCTAATATTACAAGAGAACAGTACCGACTTTTAGAAAATCCTTCCAAAGCCATTGCCAGTACATCCATCCAATATATAGAAGATCTTAGTCCTCGGGTCGACTATATTTAAACTAACTCTTTTTTAGTTTTTCTTCCTTCTTCGTTCGACAACCTTCTCTTCAATGCTCAAGGAATAGATACGTATATAATGCCTTGAAAAAATTCCAAACAAAATTTCTATTTAGGTGTGTTGTCAAAATAAATATTAGGAACATGGAAAGGGATTTTCTGGATAGATATCTGTAGGTAGGTATGAGTATTAAAATGAGGAGCTCTGGAGAAGAGGTGTTGCCGCGCCATGTCTAACTACTAAATTGCAATATCCCGGAAAAAGTAGTTCGTATGAAGAAAAAAGTATGAAGAGAAGCCAAGGATAGTGTTGTTTAGACTATTTTGCATAGACGGGGAGATAAGTAAGGAGAACATACCCTAGCGGTGTGTGTAATACTGTGCGACTCTCCTCAGATAGATAGCCGAGTGAAGTTTTGGAAACTGGAGAAGCTGAATGGAGATGAGATAAGCTCGGCAGCCCATCAAATCATGATGTCTCAGGCAGAAAGAAGGCAATCATTTGTGCTAGAGGAGACATTTGAATTTACTCGGATTTTCTCACAGTACAAGAGAAGCCTTTGTTTTGTCAACTCGACATCCTTACATGCATTGAACTCCTGGAAAATTGTACTTAAGAGCTTACTTTCCTCCTCTGTTGGTTCACACGTTGTGAATTGCATATTAGCTCCTTAATCTTGAATCTCAACTTTTCTGCATGAACTGCTTCCCCGCCTTTCCCTTCCTTAAATCCAATTGTGCATTTTCAATCGAAAAGGTAAACTCTGTACTCTTCTGTTGTTAGCCATTTATGTAATGTAAATATCCATGCACAGACGCTATTGCATAGCATATAACTATTTATGTATATAAATCTTCCTAATTTGCTCTACTTTCAGACATAGTCATGTTGAAACACGACTACTTAGCTGTACAAAGGCATTTCTACGCCGAAATATTAGGTTTTCAATGGTTTTAGTAGTTATAGAGTTCTGCTAGGCTCTTAAGAGCGTAATTTAGCTGATACAATTCATTCTCCGCCCTGGATTCTTCTTCCGCTGCTCCTCTTTCTACCATTTTCTTTCTGATTTCTGGAAATAGTGAGGAAATCCTTGGCTTCACTACAGTACAGTTGACTAGAAATAATTTCCTTTTCTGTCTAGAGACCCAGATGTCATTAATCAAATAAAATATTCTGAATTCATCTACAGTGTATTCTTTACAGTGACTGGATTCAACTGTGGCTTACATATGCGGTTTTCCTTGCTGCTCTGGCCTGGCTACGGATTTGGCACATAAATTCTACAACATAAACGAACTCTGCCAAATTTTTCTATTGAATTTCCCATTCGGCGACTCTATGCGTAGCTACCTAATAAATAAGTATAGTTAGCAATCCAAGAATTACGCTACAATGCTGATACATGTTCTATTTTATCCTTGACAGTACCTACAATGGTTTTCCATTTCAACCCTACGTCTATATAAATCTAATCTTTTTAGGTGCGGAAAATTTCCGGTTCCAAAGGAAAATCTATGATTAGCTGAAATCCTATTAAATGAACAACAGAAATTAAAACCTGTTTCTGTAAAATTAGTAGTTGTTTTGTTTCATCTAAAAGATTTGCAAATTAGATTTCATAGATTTTCTTTTGTTTTCTCCGCACTAAAATTGTGTGTTTTCAATTGTTGGGCTACATTACATGTCATAAAGGTTTTAAAAATTCCCATATCTTGTAATAAGCACCGCGGTACTTTATTCTAGGAATCGGAAATGACTGTAATGCATGTTTGACAAATACATATTATATTCCGGGACATATTACCTACTGAGTGTTAGAAACACTCTGGCTCTCTGTACTGCGAGCATTATGTGGGAAAGGAGTTCATACGAACAAAGCCATAAATTACATGAAATAGCCGGAACGTTCCACTCGATTTATTCGTCCCAACCACCATTTATGAGCTAGGACATGGTGGGAGAAAGGTAGCCGGGAGCGTAATAATATCAATTATGTGGAGCAGGGAGTTGATAATTGCCCTGACTGAGTATATCACATCACATCACCACCACCATGAGATCACAACATTCGTCTGACGTCCCTATACCTTAACTTATTCTACGTCCGCACAAAATCTACTTACTCTCCGGACTGTTCACATGGCCAACTAAGTGTCTATCTAACTAACACTAGAACTAATAGGAGATTCTACATTCTGCATGCTTCTAGTACTTTCCTAGCCAACTAGACTTTCACACGAACCATGGAAAAGGATTTTGAATGAGAACTACTCCTTTCCTTTAGTTAGACACGGCAGATCCTTGCCTACCTATTCTTACGGATGTGTGTTTGCAATTCTTCGACTTGCCATTCTTTGTACTCTTGCTCTCAACTCTTCTCCTCCACGGCATTGTTCTGTTCTGCTAGCCTAGCACTGTTATTTGCATATATAGGTGGCTAGTAAATTTTAGTTAGTTCAGATATGTAGCGTGGCTAATGTTCATCCTTGAGTCGTTCTTTCCAATGGCCCATGTCGGCACTTTTTCATGAGTTCCTTGTTTCTCTTGTTTTGTTATGCTCTGTATAGACTTGGGAGAATAAGTAAGAGCCCTTATCCCTCAGGTCACTATTTAAAAGTTAGATTTCCTCCACTGACTCTTCCAAATGGAAATCCAAGTAATCTAATTAAAAAAGCAAAATCCCATCAACATTCACATAATAATAATCACTTTTATATCTTTGGGCGTTTTCATCTACTCACCACTCTTCCTTTCCCCCTATTTAACCCACTCACGATGAAAGTCAGAGTAATTCTTGATTGCAGATAATGAAACTTGCAAATTAATGGAATCTTACACCATTCTTCCTCTACTACTTCCAAATGGATTCTCATCTACAACTCTTAAGAAAATCAATATCTAACTAACCTTTAACCATACATAGGTTACTGCAAGTTTTTCCTGTATTACTATACTCGTATATATAAATATGTATAACACAAAATCTACTTCAATACAAATGAAGAGCTATTCTGGAAGATTTGCACCTGCCCTTAAGATCAAACTTGAATATATGTAAGTTAGCCCATTTAAAAGCGGGGCCTAAATACTTAACTCATCTTTGTAGTTCTACCTTACAACTTTCATGCCCTGAATTCGTATGACAGGTCATAAAATATAAAAAAAAATATAAAATATTCTCTTTTAGAAATGAATATAATATTAATGATGCACAAAATGGCAAAACATGTCTAATAATTATAAATTAGTTGCCTAATTTGTTATTGAAATTCATTTTATTGCTTACTCCACTTAGCTTTTAACCGTAAATCTGGTAAGCATAATTTTATTCTTGTCCATTGTAAAACAACTAACAGGATAAAATTGGATATCTATAAAAATAAACAATTTGGAAATAATTTGCATGGAACGATTTACAGGTCAGCATTCAGGTTTTTGTGATTTTCCAAATCTAGATACTTGACTATTTCTGAAAAGATTGCTCCAAGAATGACGCCTATATTTGTGCGTGAAAGCAAGGAGAATGGAATTGGGTTTAACTTTATTAAATTAGATTCTCATAGCAAGTTATGTTGTGTGACTGTTGTGAACTATGTGAAGTCGGAAGGGAGAGGACCCGGGATTTAATAACGTTAGTAAGCTTTATTAAATATAAGTAATGGAAGTTCTGTCGGGTAATCTTTGTTCTATGGCAAGCAGATTACAAATTGTTTCGTAGATATAATACGAGCACTGATTTCTAATGAATCATCTCATGTCCAAACTTACTTCCGCAACTAATGGGAATTAATGTGCTCTATGAATGACTTTAATGCAATGTTTAAATGTGTAAATACTTCCAATGTAGCCACTTTTGCTAATGCACACATTGTAGGGAAAGGCAAGACAAGTTTATTAGCCTAATCGTTCAAACTTGTTTTGACTACATCTCTCTACCTTTTATGAGTCTTATGAGCTAATATCTTTTCTAACTAGGGACTATGTATTATGCTTGACTGGGATGTAAATTAGAAATCCATTAAGGAGTGCAGAGAGAGAATCCTACAATTAAATTTGGTTTTCCCATTAATACTAATGAAGTACTGCATGTACGGGTGATAGAAAATTGCTCCAAGAGTGTCTACGACTGCTCTCATTAATTTCGTTTAGCTAATGAAGAGTCTCTGCGAATCCCGTTATATCATTGTCTTTTGATGTAAACTAATGGCTGCCTAAGGTAAATACGTTCGTTAACTAATATGTTTTGTAAGGACGTCAGTTGGTGGCCATAATATCTGGTTTGACTTGGCCTCCTCTTATATTAGGCCCAATTATTTTTTCGATTTCCTTTTCCGAATGGAAAGAAACCTATCCTAACTAAATAAACTCATTTGGCTAGATTGCCATTCCATTAAGTAATAGTACACCTATATTATTTGCACTGTTCTCAAAATTCTGCGAAGTACACCAAATGTTAGATTTCATGAAATCAAGTGTGTGTGCACTTCCATATAAATCCACTTACATCATCCTTTTATGATTAGTATGATTCTCGATGAAAAATGATAATTGCGTACTTTCATTGGCAATTATGATATGAATGTTATAGTGCTTGAGTTTAGTCAAGAGGTTGAGTAACCTATATGTAATTTTCTAGCACTACTGGCACTTATCCATGTGGAAAAAATCAATTTTACTTCTATACAAACAATTCCATTTGTTCTGATGTTCCAAGTTCCAATGCTCAAACCTTTTCAAGACATAAAGATAAAATACTTGTACAAAGTACGTAGTAGTCAGATTTTGAGTGTTTTATGTTTGCTAAAGCGTAGTTTGAACCGACCGAAACTGGCAGTTGTAGGGATGTTCGCCGTAAATAGTTCATTAAGCACCAGGTGTTGATTTTACAAAAATCCTATTAATTTATCAATTCAGCTGGACGATGTATTATAATTTATAATGAATGAATATCAGATTACAATATCTACTTCTGCGATCCATTGCATGTTTTTGTTAATAACTTTATGATGTTATTAAAGGTACATATTATTGCATCGGAGTTGGATATGCATGACAAGACATACATTACAATATTATTTTTACTTCTACTTGTGATAAATTTTAAGAACTAATAAAACATTATGTGAAGGAATGATGTGTGTTTAGAGGTCACCCGGCGATTATTGATTGAAAACTTGATGACATTAATTTTTTCATTTTGCTGTGGTTGTTATTATGAGCTCTTGGAGCTTATCAGACATTTCAGTGTTTAATGGAGTATTTAGAGTATATACTATACTACCTCTACGACCTTAATCGAGAAACCACAAAACGACCTGCTCTCATTCTTATTTCCAGACTTCTCTGTATTTATAAAAGAGTGGAAGAGTAAAACTTTTGGAGAAAGGAAGCTCATTGCTTTACATTTTTGTAAGAATAATTGAAGGCAGCTCACATTTATCGTCAGAAAAGAAGTCGTTTTATCGTCTTACATTTAAAGCGAAATTCTCCTAAAAAGTGTTCTAGTGTATTTTGAGAGTTGGGAGGTGTACCTTAGCCAGGGCATTTAATATGTGTTGTAGTAGGCAAATATAGTTTGATGGAATGGTATATGGACTAAGTTTGGATTATATGCAAGGAGGTGAATGCCTCTAAGACAATTTTGTTGGTAAGAACAGAGAAACATTGTATAAAAGAATGAGACAGATACTACAAAAGCAAAAGGGAAATAAAACTAGCTAACCGAAAGAAAAGTTGGGCAGTTCATTTGCATTCGTGTCAAGCTTTCTACAACAGAACAGGCATATCATAAGCATACGATTACGGACAGAAAACCTTGTGACTCTGATATGGTCTACTGTAAAAGTAGGAAAGGAAGTCTACTTTCTCCTATCTATAACCTCCCAGACCTCCCAAACGGCCACCTTTTCTTATTCTACGCCCTAGTACCTATAAACAGAGATAGAGATCTGGTTTATTCAGCAATTCTATTGTAGTGTACATTAAGAAACTCTTATACAGCCACAGCTGCACACATATACGCTCATAAGTGCACTACAAATATAAACCATTACGCAAGGTATAAATCTGCAAGTTCACGACTTGACGTAACTACTGCAAAGGCCGTCAGTTAAATAAAGCACAAAAGTATTTTGATGAAAAAGTTCTAGAAAATTAAAATGGACCAGTTCTAAAAAATATATTTATGACTTTCTCTATTTAACTCGCTTTTCTCAATTTTACTTATTACCTAGATGCATGTTACATATTACATTGTTAAGTACACTATCAAGTTCAGATATTAATTCCCTCCCTTTTCCCTATTTCTCTTTACAAAATTGCTACGTTCTAAGTCAGAAATGCTTTTCGCCAGTTTACTTTCTCCAGCGAAAGGTTTTCCGAGACAGTGTAGGGACATAAGCATCTAAAAGGTAGTTTGTCGAGCAATATACTGGGAAATAAAACTTTCTATATACTTAGGTAAATTTTCTCTAAGATATAGCCTCCTGTGGAACATCTAAAAGCGTACAAAACATAACACATGCATGTATCTCCTTTCACTTTCAGGAAGTATCTGTAATGCTTGTGAATGTATAATTCAACATGACACTCTAATATGTAAGCTATGTGTTTCGATTAGCATTCAAATGAATAACAAGTATTCGAAAACAGCCAACAAAGGTACTTACTCTTTGACGACTCCAGCCTACATTCATACCTTAGATGAGCTTTTTTATAGCAAGATACAAAATAAAATTTTATGCCCATTTTTGTTACAAGTACTCCGCTAAAGTGTGATTTTATTCCACTCCACCTGGATCCCAAAAAGGATGAAATTCGCTTCTCGCTCTCCCTAACTTCCACTAAAGAATACCAGGTAAAAGCATCCGGCAATATCTTCACGAACATTCAGCGTCAATTACCCATCCACTTCCTTTTTATTTGCGAATTTCGTTTACCACATTTATTTCTTTACACATTTTTATTCCAAATGTTGCATTATCTATTTCGTATTTCTTAAAAATACACCAATATTTGATGGTTAAACCTATACTGAAATAGCGTCAGAAATATACCTATTCACATCTTTTTCGATCTGGTTTGATTAAATCGAATAAAATTTTGAACTTTTCGGACTGGTTTTGGTCAAACATCAAGTAATTCGTCCTTTTAACGGATAAAAAAAATCAACTTTCTCGAACCGTTATCGCAATAAAACTGACTTTTTCGACTTTTTTCGCTTAAAAACTGACTTTTTCACCTATCCTATTCGGTAATATCGTATTTCCAAAAACTGATTACATATTCCCACAACGCTGCATATTACGCTGCATATTGCGCTGCATATTGCGCTGCATATTGCTACATACGTCAAAAACTATTATTTGGACAAGTTTGTCTTGTTACAACCTCTGTACTACAAAATTCGAAATGTATGAGTAGCGTGATAGGCATTTTAAAGACAGCAAAATATTTGCTTTCCAATGAAATCCATCGGACAGAAATCGAAAAAGCAAGTTTCTAATGTGAAAATAGAAAAGAAAAGTTGTTAGTATTGTTTATTATGTAGGTAGCTGAATACCATTGACCTACGTATCACCATTTTCTTGTCAAACCAGCTCACGGACGGTAACCATAATTATACCGTAGTCAACAGCCAGGCCTTAAAAAGGCTTCCACCGCCTTTTTTGTGTCAATCAAGGATAATACAATACCATTCGTCCATTGTCTAAATTCTACAGTATTTTCTCAGTAAAATAAAATTCTATTTGAAAATTTTATTCTTGTGTAAACTTACCTACTGTTATATTTTTTCGATGAAAATAGATTTTTGACAATGCTCTGCGAAAGCATTGTGGTGGATACAATGACACAAGCAAGCAAAGGAGTTCTAAGAAAGACCTAGACTTTTGTTGCCATTCCCCGTCCTTTTCCTCTAAAATGTTTTCACACGCTCTGTTATTGGAAATTGTATTATGTATATACATCACCCACGCCACTATCACTGTTGTAAAACGTTGAATGTAGGGCAAAGTAAATTAAACGAATGATTCGCTGTCTTCATTTTTTACTTGAAAAGTCTGTAGCTTGTGTCTGTAGTGATTTAATTTTCTCTCTGTTAGTATTCTCTACGTTACATCTACATGGGGTCTAATAGATTTTGATGAATATAAGAAATAAGCTGAAAACTATACGTACAATACAACAGTAACCTAGTAGAATAACTTGAGGAAAAGGTCAATTTAAGTAATGAGCAAATAACAAAGGACGGAGGAACTGTCGTGAAAATACTCTTGCTTTGCAAACAAATGCTGTAAGCACGTCGGCTTTGCAAGTATTTACATAAGTTTATGAAAAGTTGACAAAGTTCCATGACTGAGGATGCACGGTGCACGCTATGTTATGATGTGTGTGCAAGCGACGGGAAAATTGATACTCCGTTACAACTATCAGAGTTTATGTATACATTGTTCCTCTGAATCAAATGTGTAGAGGCTAAAAACTTGCTAATATCCAGTAAAACCGACATTCTTCTCTTGCAGAGCCCAATCTGCCGTTTTTACAAAGGATAGCGACTGAGTTGGATATTATAACACATGAGTACTTTGGTGATTGTAACTGGAAAATGTATTCAAGAGAGGGAGGACACAAGTCGGGAACAGATACCCAGTGATAAGGGACGAAAGGAGTCGTAATAATACAAAGTATGATAGTTTAGTAGTAGTAACACTGCTAGGAATAAATAAATGTGGAAAAGGTGCAAACGGAAAGTTTAGTTGTCGTTGGGACATGAAGAGGAAAGTTTCAGACCAGAACGTCCATTATTCCCCACTACAATACGATGACTATTTACTTAAATGCCCATGCAGTTTCTGTGCCAAGACCTACTAAACTAACTAAACTGAATTCCTTGAGAATTCTCTTAAGTTATCTTCGCCCATTCTACACATTCTATGTGCAGTCGTATGTCTTTAGAAACACCATTGTATTTCCTCGACGTATGTGTAACTTGCATATTATGCTACATAGCTCCCACAATGAACAATCCAATAACCGTGGCATCTCCTCTTTCTGCACTACTTTCTTTTACTTTTCATTTCTTTGTTTGTGTAACGTGTAGGCCATTGGACGGATGCTCTTGCTCTGCAATAACATTATGAACTGGAAGAAGTGTACATTGGAAGGAGGTTGGTAGTCGTTGATTCTTTCGTGTCATGACATAACAGTCGTATTATATGGTAACGTTCATTTGCTTTACTGCAGTTCTCAACAATTTCCATCTAGCCACACACATACACACTGACTCTAATGTAACTTAAAGCTACGTTTATTACTCCTTATCATGTGGATTAGAATATTGCTTTTCTCTATAGAGAGAAAAGCTGTGAGCTTAGGCTTTTACCAACACACTTTCCTGTTAAATAAACTACAAGGCTATTCGTAATGTGTTTTTACAGGGACCAATATCAGTCAGATTAGGAATGTGTGTGCGGTGTTTGGTGACGAACAGAAGGGAACTAAGAGATTCCATGAAAAATTAAAATCCGACAACTTATAGTCTCTATCTTTACATATTACCCATTTTAGAGGACAATAAATCAACAAGGAAACTTGTTTGGTTTAAAAGCACTACTAAAAGAAAGCATCGGCAAACATATTAGAGAATATTTAGGTAGGTTATTGTGTTTTCAAGAGGATCTCCTTTCCTCCTCTCAACTTCTCGTGGTTGGAAAAGGAGGAAAAGTTGTAGTTAATATTGACGCTGCGGCACGCCCGCATCTCTCTCTCAGCAAAATGAAATAACCTTTAAAGTTGCTTTATAAGAAAACCATTTGTGCGTAACTTGTTGTTAGTGTTACTCTCCCATCAACCTTAAGAAGGAGACAAAAATGAAAAGATTTAATAGGTTCGTTTCAAGAGTTCATCTATCCCTTCCTCAAAAGCTTCTCTCAAATAATGAATTGATCGACAAGCTATATACAGATAGATGAGCTAATATTTTATACATGCCCACATTACACACAAGAAGAGTGCCAATATCCTCCAGAATGGATGTTACCTCCTCCCTCAAGTGCACTGCAGTATGACTCAACCATTTTACAAATATCCTATCATTTCATATACTAGTGGTTACTATTTTCATGTAGTTACTGGACCGGAATAGCCTTAATATGTAATATACCTCCATATTTTATAGAATTTTACTTGGATTCTTATAGAAAGGTCATAATGTAAAAAATGCTGCTACTTTGCAATAGTAAAAGGTAAAAATGTGCTTCATATACTTAGACATTTGATAAGCTATTACTTTGCTTTTGATAGATTATCCATAATTTTCATCCAGCTGAACACAAGAACATCCGTTGTACTCCTCATAAAAGTGAGCTAGTTCCAGTTCCACGTTTTCCTCCAGAACTCTAGCTGCTTTGTTCTGTTCTGATTTCACTAAACTTTCCTGATTTCCTTCGACACTACTCTTGTCTCTTGCCGTTCGTGCCTGACTCGATAGTTTCGGCAGTTGCCGGCTATAAACCCTCCAGTTATTCCATTCTCAATATTTTATGACTTATAAGTAAGAGGAGCAATGCCCAATGGGTAACAGAGTAACACTTCGCTTTCCTACTTGTTTTGAATTAATACAGCTCATCCGTCCTTTCTGCATATACCTAATATGTAATAGCTTCAGTATGTTCCATCGCCAACTACCATTCGTGCTGGGACCATAAAGAAAACGCACTAAATTTCTGAATTCTGCCTTAACTTGCTTATGTGGCCATGTAGCGTGTTAAATAACCAAAGAACTACTCACTAACTGTTCCATAAAATTAAATTGATTATTGAAATTACATTGCATGCATGGCATTCCTTTATTTTACCCATTTCGTTGTCTTTACACCTTCACCAGCTATATACCTATTACTTCCCTTACTTCCCTATTCTGCTCATGCACTCACTCCAGCCACTAATATTATTATTATAAGCTAGAGACATAATTTATGTCATTATGTCCCACCTTTTCTTTGGCCTTGGAGTCAATGAACAATAAATGTTCGTCGGCTTTCTTAGATTATTATGCATGCAAATGTCCATGTCCTCTATACATTGGTTTCCAAACCGTGGAATTTATTACCAAAGCGAGAATATTAAGTCAATTCACTGTATTAAAAAGTATTAGCGAATTAAATTGAATCTATGAATTATTTACTGTTTAATTTAGTATTACTATATTGTCACAAGGTAGTTCAATTCTTTCAGTCAAATCTTGGAGAATTAAGATGGGTTGTGCATCCACTGTAGAGAGAACGCTGTGTTCAAAATGAAGATATGAATAATTTACAGCATCTTACGCTTAATATGTACAATTATTGTAAAGGTGAAAGGGTCTATTCTGAGTACCTCCTTCAAGAATATTTTCTGCGCATTAACACATTAGAACTGATTTGCAATTTAAATGTAAAGTCCCTTGTGTTTTCCGAATTTAAGACTATCTACTGAAGATAGTAATGAACCATGAGCCACTCTTAGTCAGATAGTAATCTGATTCTTATGTCTCTGCCTTGAGATATAGATGTCTCACTTTTAAATGCTCATTACCAGAACAGATTTTCAAGGAAGAAGCAGATGTAAAGTCTACTGTGAAATGTGTGAAATGGAAAATAGGTGGGATTTTCTACAAAAGTGGAGCCTCTTCGGCTGAATTTCCAGGAAGATAAGGTGAAATGAGAAATACTATAATAAATCGTATGAGAAAATCGGAAGGAAAGCAACCGCAGTTCTATAAATCGCGCTGGGATCTCTGACTTGTCTTCAGGCTTTGGTGGTGATTAGATCAGTACTTCTTCCCGTTAATGAGATTGTCGTCTTAAATTTAGCTATCTATTCCTACTTTTAACGGTATAAATTTATAACTTTCACCAAACCTGAAATTTTCTCGTTTGTCCTTAACCCAAATAGGTAAATTAGTTTGCCACAGAACAGAATAATTTAATAAGTCCTAAAGTCTTGGCTACTTAATAATTCCAAGCTTTTAGGAAAAATGTGCCCGAATTGCAAAACAAAAATGTACAAAAATGGAATTTCTGTAAAATACTCAAAATAACTTGCAAAGTTGCAATTTATGGATACTAGACCGGGTTTTCCACACCCATAGGGCACACCTACAAATGCAAATTGTACAATACTAAAAATAGATTTCCGGGAAAGTGCAAAGACGTTTGATCTCATGATGCAACTCTTTTTGGGCGTGATTTTCAATTAAAGCAGTGCAGGTCAAATACACGTTTCATTCAGTCCAATGCAAATAGTCACAAGTACAATAGTAGCGCCAGAAGAGAGCTTTACTGCAAACAACTCGAATGTATCTAGTATTCATCATAGATAAACACTTTGTCGATTGTCGAACACAAAGTAAAGAGCGTTTCATCTTTTAGTGGATATCACATCAGAAACATGTAGATTCATCCGTCCGAATTTAGGAAACCAACATCTAAACATATGTACGCTCTCTAAATAGTAGTATGTCAGATAGTTCATGTAAAACTACCTATGCCTATGCCTTATACTGGTTGAAAACATCCATTTGTTTTTTAGAGCCTATAATATTAACTTTACATAGCTTACTATTTAATTAAAGTGCGTATTAAAGTTCGTAGTAATATATCATTTCCAGAGTGTGGTACCATTTGGATGTCTGTGTAAAGTATGTGGCTGTATACACTTGTAAATTTATGCTTCAGAGTAATAAATGAAGTTGAATCATGTAAATCGATTTAATGATTTCGAACCAACAAAGAGTACAACTAAGCATTTTAATTTTTTTCAGTGCTGAACTTCAAAAGTGTCTCCGCTTAAGGTACCTAGTTAACATTTTTAAGTATAAGTAAGCAAATATAAATGCATTATTACTTGTGCTCTTAGCTAAATATAATTCATATTTCCAACAAAGTTAAAGAATACCTGCTTACATAATCAGTAACCGATTTTGGTTTTAAGTCGAACCGGCATCTATTTATAAGTACCTATGTCTTATTTAATGGTAATAATAATGTATAATGTACTAATTCTACTATTCTACAAATATTCTTTCTAAAATACACAGACTATGATGTCAAATCTATCGCTAAAATATTGAAAGTAGGAATTAGAAAGATATTTTAGTTGGTCTGTTGCCAATTAATGTGATACAAAGTTAGCAATTTGAAATAGTAGTAGGTATTGTTTTTTTTAGATAGTATAATGTTACAAATAATCCAATGGATCATTACAAAAGTACAAATCATCATCAGCTTAGAAATTCGATACAAAGTTTTAAAAGTATTCTGTTTCTATTCTGTCACTCCTATAGTAGAGTACATCTAAAATTATAGCTATTCGGGTCTAGGTATTATAATATCAAGTACTATAATGTAATTAGGTTGAAACTGACAACAACAGTACATGTATGTACAGTGTAAACGAGATTCATGAGCATTCAGTTACCAAAATCACCAAAAAATGTAATTGGACAATGTACAAGCTCAGTCAAAACAGGATTTGGGAAAATAAATACACAAATGAAATTCCCCCAAAGCTACTTTACTTATATAATGGTAGAGTTTATCGATCGAGAAAACTCGAATGAGAGCAAAGAAAAACAACGCTTAACTTTACAACAAAACAATTAGGTTCTTCGCTAGCATTACAGTTTTACATATTATCGGATTAGATAAACAATAGAGTGAACCCCACATGGATTTTCTTTCTTTGGCAGCACAAGAAACCATATGCATTTAATATTACGTGGCCAAATGACGTAATGCACATCTTACATAGAAGTCTACATACTAGTACATACTAGATCTACTAATTAGCAAAAGTGGATTAATTATTTACTTTAGTGTACGTAGGATGCTAGCATGTTTCCATCTGCATCCTACACACTACTAATTCATTTTCTTCCCTCGTTGACTCATTTATAATAGTTAATTACACTTATTTACTATCATTTACATTAGACACTTGCATTCTACAGCTACATCATTATCATTACATTACACTTCACTAGTTTATTTACTTTACTCTGCTCCGGTATATTAACTACAAACAGATATATCCACGATTCTCTCTATTATTAACTACTACATATTGATGATGCATGATTTAGGAATTAATTCAACTTGTTGTTGGTATTCAAAGCACCATTTAATAAACTGACTGTTAGTAGTGTCTACCCATATTCAAAGGAAATTCGTGTTTTAGCATATGTGTGTGATGCTTTTAAGTACATTCTCATAACAATATTTATTTACTACAATGTGCAATGTGTAGGCAATTATATTTAAGATTTTAATTTGCTCTCAGTGTTCGTTCTACTGACTACGTATTATGATAACCACTAGCTTTAGTTAATAATGTCGTCTGGGGATTGTTTTTGTTGTATTTAGTGAGTGGGCATGCTTAACTTTTTCACATCTTCCTACAGTTCATTATCTACAATTTCAATTTGAATTCAATTTTATCATTCTAATTCAACATTCATTCTACCTAAGTCATTGTAGGATTGGAGTATCTGTTAGATTCTAAAAGTTTGAAAATTGTTTTAATGAAGACATACGAGTCTCATGAGTAAACGTTCCATTTTCACGAGTATTTTGGCTTCGTGAGGGCAGAAGGAATATCTCACAATCTGGATGGAGTGTATTTGGCTCTTCTTCTGGTGTGATGTAGTAGGCAACCTTGTTAAGTTAGACGTAGGTGGATGTGGATGAAGTAGATTCGATACAATGAGATTCAAAATGTGGAGACAATACAAATAAGGACAGAAGAGAATTAATGATGGGAATATCAAAGTATATAATATATTACTAATCATGTTGTACAGTCTGGTAACAAAAATAGTTTTAGTAAGGTAACTCCAAATCAGCACCTTCCATCCATTTCATTCCTTCTAATCAGATCTGAGTAGGAAAAGATATCAATTCTAATCTAACGAGCAACGTAACAGATACAAGAAACTATAGTCTCCTTCTTTTTCCCTGTAAATGTTACCCATTGTTTGTTTTTTACGTAGAATTGAAAGTGAAGAATGACAACAATTTTAGATAATGGATGGATGATCTAAACAACAACAGTTAACAGAATGTACAAAGCTTTCGGAAGCAGGAGATCTTTTTAGAATTCCCATTTCGTTGCGTTTTCAATGTTACAATCCCCGACGCGGAACATCCCGTTCTTCTCAGCATTCAAGTATTGTCCTGCAGACGTCTTAATGCAAATTCGTGTCGGCTCCTTCAACTCAATGGAAAACTTGTGTGGAATATCTCCGTCAGCAGTGACTTCATCACCGGTTACAGCCCAGTACTTCCCAGCTTGACCTGAACCATCAAGTTAGAGACAAGAGCAACTTTAGTATTTTATTTATACTACTCTCAAACTCTCAACGGCTAATATAGATCAAATCTTACAACATGTGCTTCACCTGTCTCGTTTATCATCAAAGTAATTATAGAGAATACTACTTACAGATAAATAGACTAGATTAATAAAACAGTAATTAGTAACTTCATTACGATACTAAAGAGAACGAAACAAACCTTTGAAATGAACTATTCCCTTTTCATCTCGTTCAACTTGGATCGTTTCGTATGTCGCTTTATTGCACTCCAATCGTGGACAGGCATTCGTTTTGTAACCGACGTAGCCTTGTTCACATTTCAAAACTAGAATCGGCCTGTCAATAAAATAACCATTAATTCTCTGCTTTCACACAATAAAATTCAATCTTCTTTCGTTACTACTAAATTCAAAAACAATTCTACAATAGAACTAATCCAAATCCTTTTAGTAGTAGATATAGTACATACTGCATATTATTATCTTTTTTGTTCTCATTTCTGGTAATTAGAGGAATGAGATGTCTTACCGATTAATTAAGTAAAAGTAGAACTTTGAGTTTTCGTCCGGAGCATCACAGTTAGCATATAGATGACCAGATCGCTTACAAGCAACGTACTTGCCATTGTTTGCTCGGAAAGATACCGAGCCGTCTTCGATCCATTTCAATTCAAACAGAGCGTTAGAAGATCTAACAAAACATTTCTTTAATTAGGATTCTACAGCGAAAATTCCTTTGAATAAACACAATTTACTCAATGCATTACCACAGATTTCCATCCACAACTTATGCATGTATTCTAAATCACATATTATAGGAATAGCTGGAGCTTACTTTTTCTCAGCAGATGCTTGTATTCCTCCTGCAGTTTCCAAAGTCCAATATTTATCCTGCATTGTTCGGATATACCATCTCTTAGTGGTAGTGTCAAATTCCAATTGGAAGGTTTCATAGTTGGAGATTTCGTCTTGGTTGGCAGTTACATCTACGCCTGGTTACACAAAACGGAAATAAATTAGTTTCCATTTACAATCCATAACCATTCGCACATGAAAGTTTCAGCTTTGTATTAATGGTTTATCAACTTTGTCTGATTATCTCCCTCTCATTCTCATCCTCCTCTACTCTCTCTAGAGAATTCATTAATTCTCATTGACAAGTGGATGCGGCTAGAATACTGCTTTAATATTAATCGTCAATTTTCCGTGTTTTACTACCAATAAATGATAACATTGTGAAATGACAGATTCTATAGGCTGTTGAAACAAAAGGGGGTTTCAAAGTACGGAAAATAAGTGACTCTTTTTATTCATTTTACTCATTCCACTTTTTCACTCATCAAAAATTTC
>JABASI010001174.1:0-27365 GCA_019776505.1 Tomocerus nigrus
ACTTTCATTTCATTTTAAACATATTATAAAATTACGATAATATGTGTTTGAATATTTGTATACTTTTCTTAGTTTCCGCAAATTAAACTTTACTTATCAGTGAAATAAAATATTAATAAAAACGGAAAACAAAAAAGATAAAAATAAAATCAAATAATGTTTTTTATATTTGACTTTTTTAATTGTTTGTACACAAGAAACACTACCTTCACTATCTCTGTCTACCATGGAGCAGTTATCGGAAAAGGTAATTAGGTAAGTAACATTTAATATGTGAGTTGAGTACTATCTATCGAACGACATAATATTCCGCCTTCAGTTAATTTCGTACTAAACGAAAGATATGGAGGGGAAACCCCAGATTTAAGGTAGCTCATCTCCCACTTTAGAAAATATTTACGACTATCAACAAATCAACATCACCTACAATCCTACGTACTTACATGGAATTTAAATAAGGCTTTATTACGTTGAAACTTGGCATTATACCCATTACCCAAGAGGACTATTTAGCTGAGATTGAAATATGTATGAAGTTTTGTGTACCACTATTCATGACTACTCTGTCTAGATGTACCCACCACTGTCACCACTCGTACATATACATAAAATAATATGCCTGATCCAAAAGTTGCATTTGCGACTGTGACTGACTCTGACTATGACCTTCAAAAAATAATGCAATAAGCCATTAAGTTGTTTTAGACTGTAACCTAATCGTGTTGTCAACAAAATACAAACAGTTATTGTGGGTCGTCAGTTTAAATCTCTCTCCAAACTCCAAGTCAAACATTTATATTGGGCAGATGCAAAACAGGTCTGTATTAACAAAATCGAATCGCATTTTCTATCGTACGGACTATTTCAGGGAGGGACGTGGTATACGTTTTGTCGTTTTATAAGATACAAATACAACTAATACAAGGTGCCAGCAAAGTGAATCAAGCCAACAAACAGTACACATACATGCACATAACATGTATTACAATATACGCATAAACATTTTTTTAATGCGAGATTGAAATTCATGTCTATATAAATATTCACCTGTTTGTTAGTACACAAAACATTCACGTAAATGCAGAACCAATGCAATGTCTAACTTAACTTCTTTAGTAAATTCTATTGGTAATTGCATATAGGCTACTTTTTATACATTATATACTTATGAACATAAATCTGTGATCTGTCGCTGTATAATATTATCATACTAATTTCCATTTACATTACATTCTTGCGCACGAAATAAAGGTATCATCAAGGTCATGTATTTAAAACTGTATAAGTGAAAAATCATTGTATTGAACACTAACGAATAAGTATCCGGTAAGCCGGTAAGCTGAGTGGAATGATTAAATCAGGTTAAGTATACAATTGGATTTGGATTATGGATCACACACTAAGATTCACAGAAATATTTCTTTTGTTCCCTTATAATAATTAATTATGTCTGCGATTACTAGTAATTTACAGCTCTTCGCTAACCAAAAAGTGTTCGAATTTTTTAAACCTGGTTTAACAGTCCGATAGTCCTATTTTTATTAGTTAACTGAATTTCTACGCACGACATTCGTTGTGAATAGCAGGTTTAGCAAAGAAACTTACTTTTTCACTATGTAAAACCCGTGTATTTTTGCAGATTTGCAATTAGGGAGGCAACGGAATTTAAATAATCCAGAAAATTACTGGTTTTATCAAGTTCCTGGCTTCTGGGAGTGCCATATGGGATGATGACTGACGACGATTGCTCACATCGACCAAACCCCAGCCACATCCACTAAAAGTGAAGTTAATAAACCTGACACCTGGCCATGACCGGTTGGATGCAGAAAATTTTGCAATAAAATTGTACATAAACAGCAGATACCTACTTTCATTTCATATGCTATGCTGTGGCTTACAAGTAAAAGACTTATATGTATATTACTGCATTATTGCAGTAAACTTGTTGACAATGTATTCAACATCATGTATTTAGATGACTCGCCATTGTTGACATGTTTTTATGTCATATGTAAAATGCCCACCCGCACCCTTTGTGGACTGTAACTTAAAAAATAAGTTTTGGTCTGTTTAAGGGTGATTTTTACGATGGACATGCTTTGTGGCCTGCTTTGTGGAGTATAGTACTATGAATTATGAATAATGTGGCAATCGAATGTGCTGCATCTTCATTGCTTATTTACCAACAAATAATTGCAAAAGACCAGTTTCCTGCTGCTGATGCTGGTCCATTCTTGACAGGTCTCGATTGAAGCAGGAAATTAATATTACTATTGTTGTAAAAAAATAATGACTAGAATATAGTTATTTGGTCGTTTAGTCTCTTTTTAAATTAAAAATCTAATCACTGCACATGGATTTTCTTATTTTTCTGACACAACTATTTATATTATACATATTTCATAGGAAAGGTTTTTTTTAAAGTTTTGATAATATTCATGGCTCTCTCTCAGCAGCCAGCATAACAATAATAGTATAAAAATAGTAAATAAAGCGAAAATAGAGCATGAAAAATGTTTTCTCTAAGTATTTTCTTACAGACTCTAAGGAATCAAGGACGTTTTTAAAATTATAAACAAATGACCAGAAAATAATAATTACCTTGCCCAGAAAAGAGTTCATCCATTTTGTGAATGTTTTCTTCTGAATGTGCAAACGTTCTTCTTGCAAGGCTTTGATCCTCCCAGTCTCAAACTTGAGACAATC
Organism: Tomocerus nigrus; assembly: GCA_019776505.1. Classification (NCBI taxonomy): domain Eukaryota; kingdom Metazoa; phylum Arthropoda; class Collembola; order Entomobryomorpha; family Tomoceridae; genus Tomocerus; species Tomocerus nigrus. The sequence goes on from JABASI010001174.1 coordinate 2,710, forward strand.
TTCTCTCTGTGACATTCTGGCTGTCAGGAGTAAATCAACACCACACTTTCAACAACACTGACAGCTGGAAAAGAAGCTGACGCAAAAGATTAATATATTTCTTTTTTAATTGTCCAGTTCACACGGTAATTTCTGACAACAGGCATTTCCACGATTCCGCAGTTGCTGGAATCGTCTTTGCTGAGGTAGTTTCGGTAGAAAATTGTAAAATGGGTTAATTACTTCGTGAGCAAGACACTGTAAAATTGTAATTTTTATCACAGTCCAAGCAGCAGCAGGATTTAGTGTACTAGTCTGCCGTTTGATTAGTGGCTACGACGTCAATTCGCCTCTAGCGACACAAACTTCACAAAAGGAGATAAGCAAGAAAGAGCCTAAGCAGCCTCTTTTTGGTCCCTAAAAGAAATCTCGTAAATAAAGTGACGAAATGCACAGAGCTGAACTAATGTGCATAAGTGGATATTGACAATTTAGTTAGTCACCTCAATTTAGGGCGACTTCCTTTGACTCCTATTATTTTACATTGGCATTCAATTCACAGACTAACCTAGCTGCATGGATTACGTTATAGCTGCTCTGTTCCTTGCAGAAAAAAATCCGTTGGCAATTTTTTAAAGTTAACTAGTAGAATTTACAGCCTTGTTCATCCACAACAGCCCCGTTCCTGACTTCTTGTATTATTATTCTATGTCGTACGTAGTTTCTTATAGAGTTGTGTGCCTTTGACCCGTCGTCGTCGCAAACGCAAGAGAATCAGCAATATAAGCAACCTGTAAAACAAAATAGAAACATTCATTCAATAAGTTGCTCGTAGTACTTAACAATCAGACAACAAGTAACAGTAAAACAGTAGCATGTTGTGTTTTGTCATTTTCATCGATCTCAGTCACACATCCAATAGGAATACCTTCCCCACCCAAATTTCAAACCAATATCTGTACTTGAATATAATATAATGATGCTTCTAACGTGTGTCTTTTGTTAGTATTTCTATTAGATGTATTTGTAGATCCAAATAACAGTACAGATAGTATAAATGTACATAGTAAACAGTAGAACTGTAGAGAAGTCTGTTGGTTGACTTACAAAACAAGTACAGATGTATTTATCTCATCTTGAGGCTGTTGATGAGCCTCAAGATGAGATGATCAGTAGAATGAGAAGAAGAACCAATGTACTCTCTTTTATTATGCATGTAGCTAGAATGCAAACAAGAAAAGCAGGCAACCGAGTCGTTCAGTGAGTACTGAACAACTATTTTAGCATTCAAGTTCACTACGGCCTTTTATAAAACAGATACATTGACTGTGTAGAGAGAAACTGCATATTTATGCAACTTGCTGGTTTACAATTACAACAGTTCCTGTGAATAACACATTAATATTATTACAATGGCTAATGTAGTAGTATACAGACTTGACTTTGACTCATTTGTTGTTCCTATGCTAAGTAATTGACTTAATACAGAATACAGGAATACAAACGATGCATTGCTCTAATTTCCAATTCCATAAAAAATACATGCCTGCCTACACATGAGAAATTGCACTCTATACAAACTTCGTGCAGACAGATTCTACTCTACCACTCTCCTCCATACTCTACAACAGTTAGGAATTTGACAACTAAATATATTTATGCACGCTTCATGGCTGTACATACATACACTCACAATCAGTTGAGACAGAACTGTACCAAAAAAGCTCTATTTGAAATTCGTACCGTACCCCTTTTAAATAGTTACATCAAACTTCGTGAATTTCTTTCAAGTTAATTATGGAACTTACCTTTCCTCAACTAATAAACATAGGAGGAGAAGAGAGTCAAATTAAGTGTAAGAAAACAGAACATAACAACTAGGTATTACAAGTGTATGTATAATATAAAAAATGTATACACGCTAACTGTCATAATACGATAGCAAGTATTACTATGCTTTTGCATTTAAAATTATAAATTATGAGCTTAACAAAAATTAAAAAGGAGATATTCCTATCGTCTATGACTTGTGACGTGCTCATAATCATCTTTAATAACAGTTCTTTATGATTAGGTACTCTTTATTTACACGCTAGCTTAAGAATCCACTATCGCATGAGTCCATGACTTAAAATAGATAAACACACCAATAAGTGATCACGCATAAATATCAGAAAATATTTACCTACTTATACCTCATGCATATACGTTATATCAAATGATCACGATTGTAGCTGTGTATTAAATCTCCCCGTTTCACTAACGAAGTTTAACTCATGACGATTGCTGTGATGATTTTTATTTACTCCCGTCCTAAATTAAAGAGAATTGGGAATCGACAAAAAATGAACTGTTCTGTTTGTTTATGTATACGGCTATAGTTTGGGAAATGAAGTCAGTCGACCAAGTATTCAAGAAATCAAAATGGTACACATATAATAAGATTTGTATACACTAATCATTGTACAAATATAAAACACAACACAGAAGGTACTACGCAAACTGTGTTCATTTTCCAGCCATGCAATTAGGAATACTTACTCTATAACTATAGTTTATCTCAAAATGGAATCTAAGAAGAAGATGCTTAATAACAGAAATTAGTTGGATATATACATACAATATTATTATATCATTTACAGTGGAACATAAAAAATTAGAGCCTTTTTATACACATCCTCGTCAAGAATGCACTTTGCAGGAGCAGGAGCTAAAAAACTACTTCTAAACCAAAAATGAATCTTACAATAGAATGTATACGCGTACGAACTATTAAATATCGGGATAAATTACTCGTCCTTTTAAGCCATGTTTACCACAACTAAACCAACAGAGTGTATTTTATTTAACGATGCCTTGATTAAAGTTATCAAATTATGTTTTTTTTCATTGTTCTCAAATTATCCATAATGGTTTTTGGCCATCGAGTTTATTTTATTAGAATCTGGCAAGGTTTTATGTAGTGTTATCATGTCTGCCCTGTCCTCTTCATCATTTCAATTAACTCCATTAAGCTATTTAATTTGCATCAAGATCCTTAACTTAGGCTTGGCTTCCCCATCGTTAGTTAGTTAGCATGACTGTGACTTCCTATAATAGAATCCACTCATTTAGAATTTAGGTCACAACTAATCAGCTTGGCCATTCGTTTACATTTTATACGATTAGCCATTTGTACAAATACATCTTCATTATCTGACTCGAGTCGGTTATATCTTTTTACGGACTATACATACATAATACATATACGGGCTACGTGTACATGGATCCCTATTATTAATGACAATTGACAGACGATGGAAACAAATCTAGGGAGATGCTTTTTCTCCTCAAGGCTTTTATGAAAGCTCTACACACAATGACCCTAATGAATCTTTACAGAAAACAAAACTTTCTTTATTTTCCTACGTCTACATTATATAACTAGTGCAGACGTGCTTTGCACATCTAACATCTTTGATATAAAACCAAAAATCTGACTTGTAGAAAGAAACTAACCAAATAGAGTTTGTAGAAATAAGGATGGAAAAACTCTATATCTACCTTTGCCACATTTGCCAAGAAAACCAAAGCAAACAAAAGGAAGTCTAGCTACTGAATGGGTATCCTAAATCCTAAACCCAAGAGTCGTATTCTATGTAAATTTAGACCACAGAGTAATATAATATGGAGAATAAGGAAAGGACTCGCTTTAAACATATAAACAAAACGAAGTAAATGAACAGAACCAGAGACCGGAACGAAAATTCCTTAAATGCATCTGTCCGCCAACTAGGCAGTTTGTTTTTTGTATACAAGTCTCTTCTACTAATCTACGCTTTTCCGTCATCATTAAGAAGAATAACTATTACTTGAAACACCAAATAAATATTAAGGATGCAGTTTGACTATGTATATTTGTATTCTACTTACTAGGGCATATATTATAGGTAAATAAACATAATATCCTATAGCACGTAACGAATAGGTAGACATTTTAAAAGTTTCCCCATTAAACTTTTAATGTGAATTGCTTACCTATTAACAACTAGACAATGTGGTGAATATTGTATTTTTGTTTCTTCAGTTAGTTACCTTCAAGTTAGTCATGTGTACAATGTATATATGTATAATGAGAATGTAATGTGCAGATAAATATGTAGTATATGATAAAGAACTAGAATTTTTTTACCGAAAAGTCAAAATACTTCTCTCTGTAATAAAACGAACCTGTATAGAAACGAATCTGTTTAGTGTGCTTAGCTTGCCTTGGAGTCTGAGTGTTTGGTTTTTATTTCCTATTTCGCCCTGGTTCAACGCGCATTTTCAGTAACAATTCTTTAATAACACATGCGGCAATCACCACTTTGTTTTTGTTCACTTCGTCACCCAGCCCCCAAAAACGAAGATTTCGTTTTGTCTCAGCAACTCTTCGCGACGAGAGTTTTATGTTTATGAGTAACCATATTCAAGACAAACAAATAGCCCAACTCAAATCGTCAACAACGCCAACGCAGTAAACGTAACTTATGCAGACTTTTCCAAGAAGATTTAATCTATAGAGGTAATACTATTTCAACATTTGATACAACTATCCCTGTTCATGGTTGCCGGTTTAATTTCAGTTATCCTAAAGACAGAATTATAGTTACAAGGATTCTAGCACAAAACAAACCAAGCCCTAAAAATCTACAGATAACGTTTGCAATAATATGCAAATTGCAAATGCAATATGTATTACCTGGTTGAAAATGTCCCACCCAACAGTAGTGCACCCAATTCTATTCGTCAAGCAATATTATTCAGAATGGTATGATTTTCAAACCAATTCCGTGTAATGCAAATATCACTTATTCCTATCCATCATATACTGACTGATAGCAGAAAGGAATTTATTAATAATCGATACCGGAGATATAACTTATCAGGTTTCAAATTCAAGGCCTAGCCTCTAGCATAGTAAATGTAAGTAAGCAATAGGGATTGGTAATTGCATGTACGATTCATGCAAAGGTGCAAAAAGTTCTGATTACGTGAGTTACCTGCATTCTCTGCAAATAATGTGGCACAATCACAAAACAAATATGGCATATTACGAGTAAATACTGGGATATTCATGGAATACAGCATATCTAGCATGTTATATCCTGGCAAAGGAAGCACATAAAACCAGTCCCACAAGTCGTCATCGACAAAATTAGACATTGAATTTGTCTAAGCCAAACGATTTAAATTTACAGTTATGATATGATTTGTAAATCACTTATATAGGTAGGTACATATGTACTTACTATACGAAATTGGCGAAAATAATATAAGATAGGCCTTATCAATCACTATCTGTACATACCTACAAGCAATGTCACATACAAGCAAACATTTCTTCATTTTATTCGAGTATCACAGGTAGAGCACCTATATAATAACAAGGTATAGGTATTATAATTAATTATCGTATTGTATGTTGCATCAGTGTAGTATGTCATCGTAATGACCTTCCATAGAGCATCAGAGCAAGCTCAGAAAAGACAGTTTCAAGCTGACTTTCAATGCTATTGCAAATAGATATTATGCATAACCGTAATCACGACGCGACGTAAGCAGACTCTATACGTAATGGGTATTAAAGTTGATTTATTTTTATCAGAACACTTGCTATGCATTAAAAATTAAAATTAGCAATTAATATTTTAATACCTATTATATTTAGAGTTTTCAGATACATCGGAAGACAAATGTAGCATCTGTTTATAAGTTGGTAGCTTTAGTTGTAACTCACACGTGGAATTAGCTTAACAAATGTATTCTGGTAGCACTATAGTAAATAGTATTGTATGTTCCAGGTTCAACTGATTGTGAGTCTTTTTTATGTAAGTTATGATAATATGAGCATTATGAGCAGATCACTAATACCAATAGCACTAGTGCATAGTATCTAGGACAAATCTCACAGATTTCGAGAACAAACTAGTAAGTTTACAAGTAGTCCGATTACACTTTAAACTTTAGATTTCAGGAATGACAGCTTATATTGATCTCTGTCACTGTCCGGTCTGTCCTCATGTTTTACATGGCAAAAATTCCAATTTGTTTTCATTATCAAATCAAGTTCTCTGATTCAATCGTCACTTTCAATGTCCAATATCCAAACAATAAAGTAGTCAATCATTTTGTTAAACGTTTCAACATTTTAATAGGAATTTTCTCATCAGAGATACATTTGATAGATATGATTTAAAAAAATAATATAGGGTTATGGACATTGTGTTAGTATAATCAAAGGTCAAAATTCAGAGCATATCGATTAATCTATATTTGAGTTCTTTTAGTTGAACACAAATATAAATGGAGGAGCAATGGTATAAGGAAAAGTAATTGCAGTCAGATAAGTACTCTTGACTTGACTGGAATAATAGATAAAATAAATATTATTCGTTCCGTACAAAAGTATATGAGCTATTTGGTAAATATGTAGGAGTAAAATAACTCTTCCTGCAATATTACTACGCACAAAATTCGTCTAATAGTCGAGGTGCTCTACAGAGCAGAGCTGAAATATTATTACGTCGACTCTAATCTGATTGTATCACAGGATTTGAAATGTTAACATACCAGCTCTTTCTTTCAGTCAAGTCCACTTAATTTTTATATGCAACATTTTTCTAACAATATATAGATGTTACATTTCCATGCGTGCGTGTGGGGATAAAATGTTCAAGTACAGTACATAATTGCTTGACATGCTTGCTTGGCATGTAAGTTAACATAATAAATAGGATCCCGAAATACGAAGCCAAGTTTAGATATAAATATCATTTAATAGTGGTTGTAATTGTAAAAGAAAAGGTGAAAGACCAGACAAGGCTTGTTGGCCCAGCTGAAACGAAAGAATTCTGAGAAATTCAATCCGTTGCGATGCAATTCTCTTTTGCTCTTTTCTACAATCTGTCTGCATATACAAATCCTAAGCCACTGTCTACCACAATTTACCTCCTCAAAACAAATTTTTGTCTCGACAAGGCCAATCTTTTACAATGTCATCACTGAATTGTATAATATAAAATTAACTTCACTAACCCGTTCACAAACGTAACATTAAAAAGCAAATTCGCGTATTTATTGTCTCTCTTAGACTGTAAAGTTGAGTTGAGTTGAGTAATGTAATTTAGGCGTAAACAGTCAGTCAGTTAACTTAAAAGTAATCTTTATTTTATTGTTACGAAACAGGCAACTCTCTATGGCCAATATACTAAGCATTTCAAGATTCATTTCATATAGTTTAGCACAACTATTAGAAATGATACATTGCCACTTCACTTAATCCACTTCAAACCAATTGAAAGTGCCAACTTTCAACTTACATAGATAGTCTACTATTACAAAATAAATAGCAATGTGTCCGTGATATTGCTCTCTGATTGTCTGATGGCAGTTGGTTCTGCTTCTATCTAATTTACCAAAGTGATTGCAATTTCACGTTAAATTCATTCGCTCTACTTGAACAGAGCCTTTTATTTTACTACAAGCAGAGCAAAAATAAAGAAAAGAGATCTACAGAATCAAAATGACAGTTACTGCATGAGTTCACAACACCGCCGGTGCGGAATCTATTCTTTCCATACCTACTTAGACATATAATAATTTTCTTGTGAGTTCAACTAGCTATTACATTTGCTTCATTTAATTTTCGCTTCGAAATCAGTTTTAGCATCATTTATCAAATGCATTGTGCAAAGAAAATTTAACACTGCAATGTTCGGACACAAGATATAGACGAGGACGAGAGTCCAGTTCATAAATTATAAAGAGTTGTATTTCTGAACATAATAGGTTTTGAGTACACTTTTCTCAAATTAATTGTAAAAACCCTCTTTTTCAGTTTCTAGTTTTTATAAAGTTCAGTCATTACGGAAGAATGTTTAAGCTGCATTACGGCAACTGGCTCATCAATTCACAATCACAGGATTAGGGGCGCTCTGGTTATCGATTCTGTATCTAACAATATTATTATTATTAATAATAGAATTGTTTTATTAGTAAAAATACATATAATTGTGCTATGTTATAATAAGGCGGATTATATAAGTTACCTGCATGCAGTTTAATTTCGAGGAGGAAGGAAGAGCAACAGAAACTGAGCAGTACAAGTCAAAAAAGAATNACCTGCATGCAGTTTAATTTCGAGGAGGAAGGAAGAGCAACAGAAACTGAGCAGTACAAGTCAAAAAAGAATTTAGCTTAGTATTATAACGCATTGCATTCATTTCACATTTCCAAAAATGAAGCACTGTTTACACAGAGTAGAAAATTTTGTTTTGCTATGCATGAAATAACGTATCTGTGACTGTGCGTAGACTGCATTTTAATTTTTTTAAACAACATAAGAAAATTAACATCTTCACTCGATAGTTTACTTAGCGTTACGCAAATTGAATGCTTGATGTAGAGATGGAGAACCAGAAATTATACTAGCACTGATTAAACTTTACTTCTTTTTGGTATCTTTAAGTGCAGAGTGCAGGTGCACAAGAGATAAGTTTCCTGTATTTAAATTGAATCCAATCCAATCTACAGTACCTATGCACGTCAATTTAAATTCTTTCCTGATACTTGCGTATATCTTTCACTTTACACGCATTGGATTTAAAGTTACTTATGCATCGATACAGAAAGATGATTTAATTCCACTTTATAGCATGGACACAGTTCAATTTCATGCGACTATAGATATTACAATATTTTTTCTCTCTTTGGATTCGGTTGCTTGAGAGGTTCTGTAAAAGATTTGTTTCACCTCCCTCCCATTACCATTTCCTTTTAAATATTGAAAAAATCATGCTTTAAAAATGATGACTCGCAGAGCTGTAAATAACATAATTACATTTAAGCAAATGGGCTAATGCGTAAACTCTGATGAGAATTGTCTATATTTAGTTTTGATTCTGTGTCTAGTATGTGTGTGTGTAAATAAACATCTTTTTACGACACAATAAAATGGAAAATTCTTGATTCCAATAAGGAAAACTAAAAATGCAGATAACAAAACTTCTCCTGCCTTTATCATAGGTGAATATTAGATTGCTACACTATAGTTCATAATAATATTATGTAAAACTTGGATAGTAAAACACAAGTATCTCATCTTATTGAGTTGATTGTTAATCCTTCCTGCTTTAGCCTCGCCTCGCCTTGTCAAGCACTTAGAATTCTGCTCTCCTTCTAATGATCTTTAAAGTAAACTAAAGCACTTGGCAAGACAACTCTGTCCATAGATTATGAACGTGTGCATACCTTTCATTCAGCAGAGAGAAGTCACCAATAACATTACCACTTTTTATCATTCATGAAATATTCAGCTATGCCATTTAAAATGTTGAACACTGTACTTTTCTTTCACCCATTCTATTATGTATAGTCAGACTTATGTTAGTTAGATCGCTCTAGACCAAAAAGCAGTCAATGCAAACAATCTGAGCATTTACAATCGTCATAATAATGTACTGCATACGCATAATATAATACAGTGCTAATTTAACACTAAGCGGCACTATATAGAATTTATGTATACATTTTAAAGACTATTGTCATTATATGCATTGTAGTTTGTGTTTGTGCACTTCTTATAATCAAAGACCATAATATTACAGTTTAAATGTACGTGTAATGCTAAGTCCTACATAAGTTAGCATGTGGTAGTGTAGTAGAATATAAGAAATGAGTACCAAAGGCTGGCATCTAACTAAACTCAACTAACCCAGTCAAAAAATCTCCCGGACAATGAACCTCTCTGCTTTTCTTAACACTCGTAGAAACGTATTGTATGTATGTATGTATGTAGTTGTGAGTGAGTGCAAATGCATATATGCCCACCTGACTGACTACAAACCACTTACATAGTACAAAGCAAGAATACAGAGTACTACATTACACAGAAGATTTTGATAAGAAGAGAACCTAGTCAACCTGTGGCTCTGTCTACCTCCTCTCACTTCCCTTACACCTTATACTACGATTAGCTTCTACTTTGATTCTTCTATACGCAAAGGTAAACTTAACTCAATAACTCCAAGCCTGTAGGAATTAACGAACCTTCCTTCTCATCTTCATCTCTCCACTCATTCTCATCTTTTTCAACGCAACGCCAAACGGCACTGCTAACATCAACATAGAACATACCAACGCAATTCCAAGCCAAGCCAATCCGTAAAGCATATATCATCTAATATCATCCTACATCTCTGCAAACAACCACCAACATCCAATGTACAAAATGCATCGCAATAGAATTCTATATGCATCTGTACTAAAATCTTTTGCAAATATATAATGCAAATATACAAATATAACAATTTTCTGTTTTGTATGTGTATGTGTGCAAATACACCCAATCCCTGCATCTTCTACCTGTAGGTGCAAATATAAAAGATGTAATTGTAAACCAGAGTTCATACAGTACACATTATTAGTTTACTTATAATACCATATGCATACTCTTAAATGTAGAAAAGTGCAAACGGTTTAAAGCGCTACATTTCAGCCATAACATTGCACCTTAACACACTGTTACATTATTATTACATAATATTTGTTATCGTTAGACTATTGACTTTACAAGAAATGCAACTACCTAAATGGATGCGTATAATTTATTATGCACGCTACGCTTTTTAGATAAAGGATAAGAACCAAATAGATTTTATTCCATGTAAAATACATTAAGCATTAGGTAGTCCAAGATTCTCTGATAAGGTCACACTATATGCAGAATTCCATTCGTTTAGCATTTCTGTGTAACTAAAAGTAGGAACTTAATTGAAACACCATAACAAAACAAACAGAACAGGTACATTTCTTCAGCTCTTCTCCGCTACACCTTCTTCTATATGGATGTTATTTAATTTGGTGCAGCACTTACAAACATACATTAAGATAAAAAAGCTTCGAAAAGAAAACTGGTACGGTAAAGCTCGGTTGCCTCAACTCAACGCAGTGCTTTTTAGCTAGTTGAAATACATTAGGCAGAATCAGCAGAAATTGCAGAATTACACTGCAAATCCCAATACCTAGTATACATTTACGGTAGTATTAAAGATACAAGCCATAAGGATAGGATAATCATCTTGAAAGCTATGAAAGAGTTTGCTGGAAGTGGAATATCAACATTACAATCATACTACCTTATTTATGAATTTAGGCGAAAGAAAAGAATCCCTGTTTCTCATCTCCTACAGCCACACAGCCTGTTACTCATAAATAAATGTATCTTTGTAACGTATAAGAATGACTAATACATATCTGTGCTAAATAATAAGATAATATACAATACAATTGCAAATACTATACACTCTACGTATATACAGAGAGGATATTATTTAATGTTTTTGTCTAAGGTCCATCCTTATAATGCAATACACTCGAGAAAGATATCTTTTAGTCTTGTCACTACTCACTGACCACTGACCACCATTCCATGACCATCCTAGAATGCACAAGAAAATAAAAGAGGAGCTTTAGTTAAATCTTGCTTTGTTAGACCTAGCCTCCTACATTGCTATGCAATGTCTTGAAGAGAATATTAAGGCAGCCTTTTCCCCATCTTTTTCTCTAAAGTAGAAACATCCGACAGTACAATTGCTAACACAAGGCAACTACTGTTGTACAGATTCTATTTTTTGTCTGTGTATTATTATATAGCTGTCATTTGTGTTATTATCAATAGCGACTACACATGAACTTACATTCTTTCTTACACTCTAAACTGAAAAGGGAATTGCTTTTATAAATCCCTACTGTGTAACTCGGTACTATATAAATGGGATTTTGAATTTGCAAAAGGTATTCTGTAATATATCAAAATTAAGACACGAGCAAAAATGAGTTACAAAGACATTAATAGTAAATGAATTTTGATTGTGGGTTAGTTTTTAAAGTAATAACAGGGAGATATACTCAAGAGATAATATAGTAGGTTAGTTTAGCGCACTTGTAAACAGCTACTGTATTTTTAAGCGCTGGAAAAGAATAAAGTTGTGCAACTGCACTAAAGTTTTTACTATTATTCTTGTTTTTTTTGCAGTGTGTAATGTGTAAATAGGCATAGAGAGAAAAGGTATCTAGGAACAAATAAATATAAGCACTTACGACCTACCTGTAGACATCCTATTAACGTACACCTGTTTTATTCGTCTCTCTCTCTCGCCCAGGAGTGTATAGCAGGTACCTAGTCATTGAATGAGATTCTAATTCTATTGAACCTCGTAGACCTTTTCGAAAAATTCCTAGCAGTACTACTAAACCTCAAGATAGGTTGACGGTGAATTGTTGCACATGAAGTATTAACAGCGTGGAGTGCAATATTTAGGTAGTTATATTATTACACTCTCATCGAGCCAACACAGTGAAAGATTTTAACTCCTTCACTTTTGCAACAGAAGAATAAAGTACCTGGGAAGGCAGACGAAGAAGAAGCTTAAAGGAAAGGACATCTTCATCACTCTATCTATACAATGCATATAATGTAAACGTAAGTATATTGGCACACACCACAATAGTTAAAAAACAGTCGTGCTCTTTCTAACACGAGCCGTAGGTTGTCTTCGACAAAATGCGTGAGCCTAACTAATTAACTGCCTATCTTATTTTGGCTAATTTTACGACCACCCCAATGGAATACAATGAATCCTCCCGCATGCAGCTGGTAAGTAGCAGAGAGATGTTACAACAATTTTCTTTCATGCACCCAGGCACAATACATAGACAAGTGGAAATGGGAATCTAAATGGATGATTGCGATTTTTCTTTTCAAACCAACTATCTAGCACATATTTAGAAACATGAGCAAAAAACATTAAAATCTTCGTTTCTTTCTTAAATTACACGTACCTATAAGTAACCTACCTACATACACCATTAGTTTCAGCTGTATGTAACACATTTTATATGATTTGCTATGCAAATGTAATCTGAAAATTAAGCTTAACTACTTGTGTGTGAATTTTTAAGGGGAAAATTCCCAGTTCCGCCCCGCGTACTTTTAAAAGTCAATAATGGGTCATAAACTTAGCATACTAATCCTAATGTTCAGGTGAGAGGACAGACACACAAGTTGAAACTAATGCGACGAGCCAAATTGCTTTCGGCTATAGAAATGAGATGTTCCATACAGAGCGTGTATGTATTCTTTGGGTGTGACTTGAGGAAGGCGAAGGGCACGTCACACTCAATACAAATCTCTTATTTACTATATCCCTGTCCATACTTTCATTCGGCTCATTTCATTCAAACTCTCTTGACTAATGTAAACATTCAAAGATATCTCCACAGGTGATGGCAAGTGAGGAAAAAAGGATGCTACTAAATAAAGGATATATTATTGCGTGTCTAATGATAATGTTTTATGCTACGACTACACTAAATATATAGGACGTACTAAGCTACTTACTCGTTTCATCTAAAAATAGTTCAATATATGGATGCATAATGTCATTATAATGATGAGTTGTATTATAAATAGCATTTTCCCCTTATATGTAGAAACTGATCTTGAAAAATTGAAAGTATGTGCATTTGGTTATTATGCATATCATTATTATCTTGTTACAAAACATTTTTATAAATCGCTTTTCTGTCCTCCTCACTGCTGCACATGTTTGGAACGTAAAGAAAAGTGCAAGCTTTTAGCATATCAGCTATCTGTCATACTAAAGTGCATACATAATGTGCTATGTCATGTCATTTCGCTTTCCTCCCTCACTCTTTGACATTTAGTGCAAACGATAGGATAATAAAATGCTATAGAATAACACAATGTAAAATACACTGGCTAAGTAACAGCATCAGCTTGTTTCTACTGCCTCCCCTGTTAGAAAAACTGTACTAAATACAGATATATTGAAATAGGTGCTTACATTATATTAGTAATCATATGCATGTGTGCTCTTATATAATATCCACAGAGAACATTGAGCTTAAGGTCAAGATACAACTGACTAAACATGTGTACATAATATGGAATGATAAGGAAGACTAGTAAAACAACCAAAATGACGGTTCAACCAATGCAAGATACAAAAATGCACAAATACATCCTACACAACGAACTTTATTCGAGAATAACATCTGTGTATACTCTTACACAGTAAAGCAAATACAATTTTGAAACTGCCAAATCAGCATCGGTAAACACATATACAAACCTAAGTGTTTTTCTACAAAAATTATTATCGCAAAAAGGAATTTCCATGAAAAATTGTAGCCAAAAAGGTTTATCAACACTCTAGCTCAAATGCAGACAAGAGATAAGTCACTTTTAGCTACCTTTCCTGACATTATTGCATTAAGTAAGCAATGTTTTCAATTTGCATTAACATTGTTGTTGACATTGAAGAAATTGATGCATGTTTGTTGTTACAAATTAGAGTGCCACAGATTAATCAAATATTTTACCATACCCAATATTCTACATAGGTAGTACAGTAGTACATAATTCTACATACATAGTATAATATGCTTTAAAGATTAAAAGAAAGGAATAATATTATTATCTATATCTTTTTTTTCCTATTGTTAAGCAAGAATTTTATATTTGACATCAACAAAATGAATTCGTATTTGTGGCATGGCTTTTCTGTTCCCAAAGTCCAAATAGAATGGCAAAAAATAGGAATTGCTAACACTTACCGGCTTATTACATGTACACTTAGGATTACAAGGACAACTTTTTGTCTTGCCCTCTACAGACGCAGAGCATAGAATTGTTTTCATTATTTTATACACTTTATAATTTGGAAATAATATGTAAAACAAAAGGCTAGCCTTGGTTAGAGACTGCATTTTGTTTTATTACTCAAACAGAGGAGAGACTAGCACTGGTTTAAGTTTTTCTTAGGTCGGTCAGCTAAAATGTGGAATAGAGTAGGACAAAACCAGCTTACATTACATCAGTATCCAAGATAATATGAGCAAGACAAAAGTAAACGGTCACTAAGAACAAGATTTAGAGTGGGACTGGATTTTTTAGCTGGAGGCTAGGCGGGAGGATTGGTATCTGGTGAAGATGAAAACAACCGTTTATCTTCCCTTCCTCTATCTACCAGTATAGTGCAAGAGTGCACGGCAAGAATATGTACATCTACATTTTCTCAAAGATTCGTAACTTTATAATATTGAATTAACTTTTAGGAACATTTTAATTCATATCTTCCCCATTAAATAATAAGGATTACGTTGCACCTACTTAGAACTTAGTATAATTTATCCGAAAATTATCAGTTTACAAAATTAAGGAGTCGACGCTATTGATTGAAATGCAAAATTCATTTATCACTCACACGTATTCAAATTCACTTTTGCATGGTCATTGTCAAAGTTGAATAATCAAGATAACAACTGAGATTGTTGAACGATTGAAAAAGCCAAATCTAACTTCTAAAGAAATGTAATTATTAGTACTTTTGTAAATTATGTACATAAATAAATGCATGCTTGATTCAATTTAGGAATTTAATCTCATGAAACTCGATACATTCCATTTGATAGTTCGCAAGTAGGTACGGAAATATCCGTCCGCACACGCTGTCAATCACACTTTACGTTATTATATTACTCTTATTAAACATCGCTTTTGTTCCCATACTGTCAAGTCGTTCTTCATTGAAAGTCATGTCATTTGATAGCATAGATAAGATAAAGATAGTAACAAAAACAATGGTAATTCTGGAGAGAAAAAAATAATGTAAAATTTTGGACAAAAAAGTGTGCAATTATTTACGAAATGACAATGTTACATACGTTCGTGCACGTATTTATCGTTCATACATTGACACAGATGTAGGAATGTTGTTTAAATGACTAACCAACAAACTGACACATGGTTGCGAGTCACAAAAATTCTGAATGGGTGTACTAGATATGAGTTAAATTACAGGACCACGTCAGAGAGATTTTTGCTGCCATGAATCACATTGCAATTAGAAGATGCTTCAGAGCATGCAGATTACACGGAAGACAGAAAGACTAACTAGTCAGTGACAGAGCCAAATGGGCTTCGTAGTAGATATTTAAATAGCATCACTTACATCCTTTTGTATGAGTGTAGGTATGCACAATTATTTATCAGCACACAAATTACTAATTCACAACTACATGACAAGTACAGAGTAGCAATTCTGTCTGTGACTCTTCATGAGTGAGTGGGTATTTTAGTTCACACAGTTATGCGAAGGGCTGGGTTGTTGGTTGCCTTGTCTCTCTCATGCAGACTGTGACAGAAGGGATTTGAACATTACACATTGTCACTTTCCATTTACTGGCTAATTTTAACCAGCTTAGGCGAAAAGGAGTATACGAAATTCACTTTGTTGACTAATTTGTGTCTTTACAATTCCCGTTCAGTCACACTCTGGTAAAAGGAAACCGGAGGAGTCTCCCTTCAGTCCCTTTACACCTTATTTAGTTTTCTAAATAAGGGAATACATGCATCTATATCAATATGTATAACTAAGTATATCACCTTATCTACTATATAATAACTATAAGTATTTTAAGACAGACAAGTATTGAATATAACAATAACTATATACCTAGCTATTAATATTCATATCCGCGTTCACACTGCAATGCAAGTAGTTGAGAGTGTCGTTGGTATTTATAGCTATGAGAGGTAGGTACATAAATATTTGTAAACAGTAAACACACGGCCAAGACATATAGCTTAAGAATGAACGTTTCATATTGTAAAATTCTTAAAGTTTAGACAAATTGTGTGTGTGTATACTATTCTGCAACATATAATAATAGAGCGTTTGTACTTATTTATATACACTTTTATCAAGCATGTGCGTGTGAGCAGTTCTCGGCTGTGAATGAAAGAAACATCTGAAACAGGAAAAGAAGAAGTTGTGTAGACACCCCGGATATGAGAACGCTCTACGTCGCTCTCTTGCTATAGTACACGTTCTAATTCCAACGATAACAACAGAAACATAAGCAACAACGCGGCGGTCCCTTCTTCTTTGACTTTTAAAAGCACTTTTATGTCTCGGCTATTTTCTTATGTAGTAATTGGTACAGAATTCATCTCCATATCTATTTCTCCGTATATTAAATATATACATCCAAGAATTCTCGGTGTAGTGATATAGGCGAACCTCATGTAACAACAACTACATCCAAGAAACACCGATGCACATTTATATATAGAGCATGGTTTATAACAAAAGGATGCTACATTGGCAAAGTAGTCTACAAACTGAAATCATAATACGACCGAAGAAAGATAACAGCATCTATCAACAGATATATTCTTCGTAGACGATAAATATACAATGTATCATTATCAATCTAATCCATAGCCATAAAGACATCCACTAAATAACTGATACACAACGTATCACATCGCACTACTAGCACAGCAATGTCAGCGGAAAAATAAGACGACAAGAAAGTCGGGAAACAGTTTTGTAGACTACTAGACCAGACGTAGACAGAACAAGACTGAGGAGAAACAGAGTTCACAGCCTTTGTGGACTACTGTGTTACAAGCTGGAAAAAGAAATTGACGACATAAGTACGATAGTTTATAGTTGGTGGGTACAGCTACTATATATATTAACGTGTTGTAAAGTAGACAAGAAATTCTTGTCCATTTTGACTAGAAAAAATGAGAGACAGTGTCGCAAACAGACTGCTACTAAACCACCTTGTACACAATAAACACTAGTATGTACTAGAGTCAAGACTCTCAAGACGCATTATGTATGGCCACTTAGATTTGATAGGACGGAAGAAGGTACTTCTCTTAGGAACTTAAGGGCTACAGCACATCTAATGTGTAGGATAACAAAACAATGTCTATATTCTTTATAACAGAAAGTTTATACAGGCTGAATTATGTTGTGGATGCACAAAAATATTCATATAATCATAGGACATAATAATAAAGTGATGTAGACTGATGTAACATGATATTATTATTACTCCCTGTGCTGTGACATTAAGACTGAAAATTCATTCAAACTGTCATCATTGCAATGATTTCAGTCTGAGATTATCTATCTAAATGACTGACAAATCTAAATCTGTTCTTATTCTTGACGACTAAATATTATTGAAACTGCAACAAATTCGAAGTTTTTGTAGACTAAGTATTCTGCTTTAAGTACACAGCTTTTATGCCTTATACACCAAGTTTTTTAGCTTATATTTTTTTAGTTTTACAATATTATAGATCATTCTTATCCTGTTAGTTGTGTGCTGATAATGTAACATTATTTTCGTCGTAATATCATAAGGAATAAAAATTCCTAAAGCCCCAGTAATAATATAATGGTCCTACTTGTACTTACTACTTGCTAGAACTACTCAATTACAGAAAAGTTAACGAACGAGGATTTTCAATGATTTTCCAAATACTAGCAATGAATAGTGAAATACCAAAATTAGTGGAATAAGTAGAATAGAATATTGTTGGGTTAGCTGTGACATTGAAATGAAAGTTGCGGCATAAAACTACTGAAGAGACAACACCCGCATAGCAATAACATTGAAGGTCGGATGACAATGAAATGATGGAAAATTATTATATATTTACTTAAAAAGGAAACACAGTAATCAGTATGCGTAGCATTACAATTTCAATGTACAAAGGAGATAATTTCATTCCTATTATTTCAGTCAAAGTATCAAAAAGCATTGAAAATGAGTTCCATGCTCATTACTAGTCATTACTTCTAGTACTAGAAAGCACAGTGACAAACAATTCGGTAGGTTATGTAGGTATGGCCTTTTGCAGAATTACATTACGGAAAACATAAAGAACCCCTTAACTATTTATTACTATATACTTATAGCTAATGTGTGCAAATAACAAAGTTTGTTCCCGCATGTTCTATGTGCATCAACATTTTGAGAAGTGAAGACAGTAGGGTGTAGTTTTACAAGTATTACGCAGATTTGCCGCACATATAACTATATATGTATGTAGATCATTGTTGCAGATAAACATGGAGTAGTTTGCTCCTCTCTAAGTAAGAAATAACATGTATCTAAGTTGAGCAATTGTCTTAGATTAGTGCGATGAGAGTAGGCCTATTTGAACTATAGTAAGATAGAAGTTCCTACAAATAAACAAGTCAGGTTGAAATCAGAGTGAAAAGAAAACTACTTGCCCTGTATTTGATTCCTTTATCTGCGACTGTAATGAAATGAATGACTTTCCGTTTCCCACGTTCCCCAGCCACAGGCTTAATGAAACGGATACAAATACTTGCCATACTTTACTTTTTGTCAATCCACTTTACTACTCTTGCCTAAGAAAACTTGCAGCATAAACATATTATTTATAAAAAAATTAAATTTCATCATAATAAATAAATTCTGCAATGTTATTTGAAATCAAGAGTTATGACAGCTAAAATTCATCATAAAACTTTTAACTGGTGTTCATATAAGTTCATATTCATGAATGACTGTGTGATGGGAATTAGTCGCTTTTGACATTATTATGTAAATTCGCAAACGATCGTCATTAAACAAAAGGTTAATGCTGAATTAAATCATATCATTTGAGATTTTTGTCATTTCCGGATAGATTTAATAAGTTTAGTGGAAATTCTGTGTAAGATTCTCTCGCATGTTCTACTGTAGTAATCAAGTTACTATTAGATCATAACATGAAAAGCAAAAGTNATCAAGTTACTATTAGATCATAACATGAAAAGCAAAAGTGAGAAAACAAACTATTGTACCTAGTCCCACTGGGGATAATTTAATTTAGTAAATTAAAATATGATTTAATAAAACTACACATTTTAATTGAATACACAAAAACTCAGGTGCTTAAATTTAACATAGGGGGTACAGTTGTCATTGTCGGATACAGTGTCAACACCATGCGTTTAGTAGCACTGTGGTGATATGGCGTTAATGACCGTTCTTTATGGTTGAAGAAAATCTCTTACATGACTTGCGAGAATAAACAAAATAATTTGTGTCGTTTGTAGTCTTATCGTCTGAACATTAAAGAGATTTGAGCTAAATGAGCCGATTGTGAATTCATGACATAGTTAAGCACGCAACGGGCAAGTGAATTAGACAGTAAATTTTATGTGATGCTACTTACAATGAAGGTAGGCTCTTAAGTAGTGTTCAACTAGTGATATATAAGTGAGGGAAACTCATCGTACGCTTAATCAAGTCGAGCCAGGCCAGACATATTCCAGTAAGACTACCAACTAACTACCACCATGCGTGCAAGTCCCCGCCGTGCACCGCTGTATAGTAACAACGTAAAGAAATGGGCTTAACATTTAACTCTTGGATTAACTTGCTTAACTTAATGGCTAATCGTATTCGTAATCGTTGATCATGGGCATCACGTATTAGTAAATCGCGGTGAATAAACGTGACAAAAATTCTCCGCCGGCTTCGTATAACCTTGAGTTGACTAAAACTTACAACAATCAGTTCAGTCCAGCATACATGTGCAATGCAATAATACTGCAAACTTTCTTCTGCATGCTTAATATGCTGAGAAAGATAGTTTGATACACCTGGTCCAGCTAAATCTACATGCACATAACATCAGCATAGCCCACTTTGATTTATATAACACACAAAATACAACACGTACACGTAGAAAAATATTCAATGCTAAAATGATAACTTTTTTTACATAGCCAACCAAACTATACCTAACGACTATTTCATATAAACATTTAAGCATATACACATGACATACATTACAGTGATTATTACATTGTAATAAAATGGTAATCTCATCTCATACAGATGATACAACATACAACAACAGATGCATAATCCAGGGTTTTTGTTAGAAAACTACTCGAGGGATAATTTGCTATAGCTTTCCATGTAGATTAGACAAAATATATAGGTAACAACTCAAAATATTCATATAAATAAAATTGTAGGTAGGTCTTTCAAACATTATTATCGTGATATATGTATGGACTACTCTGTCTGCATATCCAAAGAGTGGTTACGTACGTGTATGAATATTATTATTCATTATTTGTTCACAATAGCATTTAGTATGTTTCAAGGTTCACCTTTAGCATAGGTGCACAGATCTCCTGATGCATATTTGTGAAACATGGTTCATACTTCATACCACTCGCTCTTCTGGAGAGTTAATGCATAAAAGATATTCCTACTAGCTACAACAACAACAGTCCCTTCCGATATACTACTACAGATATTAGCAATGATAACCAACATCGTTTACACATAATGCAATTCGATCTTTGTTAGCACCTACCTACTCTTGTATTATTAATAGGATTCTACTCTTCTTCACAATAAACGTATACGTACACTATCACACAAAGCCGATGAAACACAGACTGTAATAATAAATACATTTGCAAAGTACAAATACACTCTTAGCTTCTTCAGGTATATAAAGCACGTCATATGCCAAAGATTTTGCAGATACCTTCTTGTACACTGTGGAATATGATGCAAGATGCTACTAACTCAGTGAACTTACTTTGGCTAAGTACATAGAAGACTAATCGTATAATCCTAACCTAAGTAAGCACAATAAATAAGGTAAAATGCTACTTATAAAAAGTTGCATAACTACAAAACTTCAATAATCCAAGTTCGTGCGGTTATAGAGCGATTTTAAAGCGACTTACTCTCTATTACCTCTTTTACCTACTGTCCTTTAGACAGGATACCATTATTATTTAGTACCTACTTTAGCCGGAAAAAAAATACCTAACTATGTCTATAACAAACACTTATTGGTTAAGAAAATCGAGAAAGTAATGTCTCAACAGTTTACATTTCATCTTAGTGCATATTTTATGAACGATAGAAACCAAACTATCCACTATGTAAGTTGCAAAAAGGAAAAAATCCACCTTTCGCAGAATCTGATTTCTTTTAAAACGTGTTCCGAAGCTTTGACAGGCTAAATAATATTTATAGAATTTACAATAACATAACAATTCAATGCACATCTGTAAGAACTAAAAAAATATTTACTAAAATTCGTTGGCAAATCAGATAATCTGTCGAGAAGTTTGTTGTTGTCAAGTTTTATACATAATTTACGACTCTGTCATCACCCTTGACTTACTTGTCCAGGGAATTACTAATTGCTTTGCATACATACTGCGTATACTAAGTCATAAGCAATACTGCACATGATAATTCTGTATGGCTATGATATTGATACGATTTAGAGTTTTTCACTAATGACTCGGAGCACAAAATAACACATAAAACTTCTTGACATTCCAAAGATGAAAGGGGTCAAAATCCCAACATAAAACTATATCACTTTAATTTACATGCATGACAAGTATTTAATTGCTAAGCTCTTGTCTATTTCTATTTACATGCTCCTATAAGTTTAGTGTGTACAATATGAGAAGTATAGATAAGTGTGCAAATTACAGACATCACTTACGCTAACATCTAAGACAAGTTAATAAGAAAATTGGAATAACTAGGTATATAAGTTTCTGTTTTTCATGAGTTTACATATAAATTGTAGGAATAAACAAATTGAGTTCTCTGTAAATCTAAAAGTACATAACCTATTCAGATTCTCTTGTAAATTCATTTTTGCAAATTAAACTACCTAGAACTATAAAAATTGGGAAGGTATTCCTTAAGAAATTCACAGTCAGCCCCTAACTATACTCATG
Source organism: Tomocerus nigrus (assembly GCA_019776505.1). NCBI lineage: Eukaryota > Metazoa > Arthropoda > Collembola > Entomobryomorpha > Tomoceridae > Tomocerus > Tomocerus nigrus. Next base: position 25,347 of record JABASI010001174.1, read on the forward strand.
CAGAATATAAATATACAGATTGTAAAAATGGGTTACCTTTTTCAGAAGATAAAATTGGTGATCCTTTTCAAAAATGTTTTCATGGTCCCAATTCAGTCTTTTAGTCTGGTTCTCGATGAAATTTCACGGAATGTAAGTTTTGGCAACTTGAAATAGAACTTGTGAAGGCACATTGTTTCTCCTCTGCGTAGCGGGTTCAACTGAAACACATTCCACTCTTGACAGCCGACGGCAACGGCAACTCACACTCAACTGTTCCACAAGCGCTTGCGTCTCTCCCTCACTACTGCTACATCAACTTATTATGATTCTTCTTAGATGCAAAACTTATAGGTACTCTCGCCTCCAGGCATTTGTCCCAAACGATGAGCAAATCAAGTAAATGCACTAGTATGGGCTGGTTAGACTGGCATATACCTATATGACGCTGAAGGTGCAGCGTTTCTTGAAGCGCTGCTACTAATCATCATAAATAAATAATGACCTTTGTAATTTAAAGGATACTAGTATACAACAAAGTGTTTAAACCCATCCTTAATGTAAATATTGTAGGTGTAGACCAAATGTGAATAATTAACGTTATAAAATATGAAGTGTACGTATTATACACAACGTTGTGAATTTTTAATTAAGTTTTTACGGTCTACCTTTACTGTTAAGACTTACAAGTTTGTTATGTCGTTAAAAATTCTATGAATGGTACCAGAATCTATATCTATAATCATAATGGTAATGCTATTATGCTCCTTAGAATTATATATTTATGGTATATGTTATGTATATACAACCCAAAAACTGTTACAAAAATATGAGCGCATTTTGGAAAACTACTTAAATGATTTGAAAAGATGGCACTGTAGCGTAGTCAGATTTATCACACAGGAAATGAGTTTTTATTGGTCATTTGCTAATTCTTGCATTCATATGTTTATGGAATAAGCCATTGGCAAATGGATTACCTATAATTATATTTAATTGTATTATATGCATTACTAATTACTAAACAGTCCTTAACAAAGGTAATATTATTTACATTTTGAGTCGAGAATAGTCGAGATACTTATTTTTATAAATTACATTAACCAAATTCGCATTTTCAAGTGTTTCGTTTCATAAATTCACATTATATGTAATAAGTTATATAGTACCTAAGCCAAAAAGCAGTTTATTGCTTACAGCATGAAGTAGACATTATTTCACTGAATATTTATTTGTCAATATTGGTGAACAGCCATTGATTTACATTGAATTATGGATTCCAAGTCTGAAAATGTCGTGTTGACAAAAGAAAGCTCCTTCTGATTGCTTTAAAACGAAAGTTTGGGAAAATGTGTGGGGCGGATCGTCGTCAGTCTAGAAATCAAAAAAAGTAATTTAATTGAATAGTTTGGTTGGAATACAATTATTTCACGATGAATTGTGCTGTGATGAATTTTAAGGTGTTTTTAACTATTTTAAATTTTAACTATTAATTGTTTAGTTTTACGTGATTCCAATCAAACATAACATAACAGTACACATACTTTCAGTTGCCCAAGTACATTAATCAATATTCCCCCATCAAACATTGGTTGGCAATCCACTGATGTGATCACATGCTGGATTTTTTGAAACGTCAGTCCCTAGGAAGAAATCATTTTTACTATATACACAACGTTTAATAATATACTTTACATAAATATTAATCAATGAAGACTGTATACACACAATACATACCTAACACTCTATTGTCTATACCTATGCTTTCATATAAAACATATTTAGTGCAAAGAGGTTAGTGTTCGTATCCCTGTAATAGTAATACCTGTGTTTGTTTTAATATATCAAAACTAATAAAGGTTCCGTGAACTCAACAACTTTGTTCGTTGCCTCGTTGTGTAAGATTCTAATTCTAAAATATTACAATATGTATAAACAAAACCTTTTATGTTACTTTGGTCTCAGGCTTGCCCAAGGGGGTATGTAAGCCCCAGTGTACCCCCCTGCTAACGATCGAGAATTTAGACCCCCCCTTCGGGT
>JABASI010001175.1:0-27363 GCA_019776505.1 Tomocerus nigrus
AAAACACGACAAAGTTGAAGTTACTAATATTACTATCTTATCAAGACGAAGGAAAGAACGGCTTGGCTTTGATATTCGTGACTTTGTTGGTTTACTTTCAGTAAAATGTTATTTTCTTATCTCTTCTCTTCAGTAGCTCTCTGTATTATGTCAGATAGGAATACTATTTACTACTACATGTACATATGTGTATGTATATCTTCGTTCTTGTCATCATTGTTAACGATACGAGTCATGTGTATGACTATGACATGATACGAGCACGTTATCTTCATAAATCATGGACGACAGACAGTCTCGTACACTATTACACTGCGACTGGATTCATAATAATGCACTCTCTGCCTCGATTTTTATTCAGTGCGATGACTAATGTTCTAATTGTTCAAATTTCTCGGTCCCTTTCAGGACGATGACATACCTAGTCAAATCTAGAAAGTTAGTGTTCTTGTCCGCGATTACTTTTTTCTATGCCTTGTAGTTCGATTCTTTTATTATTTATGGGAATTTATTCTTTTCTTGGGAATTTTCCTTGTCGTTTTACACTTTAGTTGACATGGTCAGACATGACATAGTGTTAATCAAGTGACATTGATGAATGCAATCTCTGATCAAACCAGACATATTTTAAAGTAATTATCATAATGTTATTCATGGGATAAAAAAAGTTCATGTATGAGAGACAGCCATTTAGATTTTGTTGGCATTTGGTTAATTGTTTTACTTACTTTAGTAGATAATTCAAACGAATTCCACATGTATACATCTAATATTTTCCACAACTCGAATGAAATGATTTTTAACAAATTACAGGCCCATAAAATTATGTAGATACCTATACGTTATGTTTGCAATTTCCTATGTTTCAGTCACTGGCAAAGCATCATGAGTAAATTCTCATTGGTAGCCTGTTGAGTACTTACTTCTGTTGTGGTCTTGTGGTTCTATATTTTATAAGGTCTGAATGACTTCAACTTTGCCGGCTTATTGAATAGGTTTAATAGAACAATCACCACCTATTTCACACTAGTGTCTGCAGAGATAACGTAAAGTGAACTAATAAGACCAAATAATATTATAAGTTGTGAGATTGATTTCTGGATAAGATGGCTAAGATTAGAAATGAGGATAGCCAGAAAAGAAAAGGCAGAAATGGAAATCCTTTCTGTAAATACAATGCACAGGTAGGTAGATAAGTCAACTTGGCTAATATTGCTAAGTTTTGCTATATAACAGCAAGTGTCTATACTACTGACACTCCTACCATTTCAATATTACATACATGGATGAGAATAACTGTTAGCTACCTACATTAACTGGCTGCAAATTGAGAGAATGCATTTTCTGCCATAGTAAACACCGTGCATACCTAGTCGTTATTTATATACAGCTCAGTTACACGTATGAGTAACATATAAATGCAAAGTTTAAAGGGTTGGCTTATAGTGTAGTGGTTCGAATGGGAATTCTCCATGCATAAGTGGGCAGAGCTATACATAGCTGCGAAGTAATAATAATAATATAACTTTACATAGCAAAGTTATTTCAGTAAGGTATATATTTTATGTATAATGAACTACATGTTCATATGTACTGCTATAAATATTCTCTATTGCATTAGATGGAGAAAAATATGGAATGAGAGTATGTCGCAATAGGAATAAATGCCAATGAGATAAGGTTACAAACTGATGCACTGGTTGAAGGTATAATTTGTTGTAGCTAATATTGTTATTGTATTTATTATAGCATTCTAAGTTCACATAATTGTGTAGAGTTAATGAGATTCTACAGACGAAATTTGCAGGACACTATACGTAGTTGTACACAGCAATCAGATAATAAAAAGTACAACTTTTATGTTCAATACAATTACTCCTTTATTCACTGTCTAAGCATTTGGCAGGCGTACGTGTAAGTTAGTAAGTTAATGTATGTAATGTAGTCAATCTACAGATATTGTATGTAATAATAATAATAAAAGCAATTTGAATCTGCATTCGATACCTATTTATAGTTTGTGACAGTTTGAAAGGAAATGTGAGGGATGCCTTGTTGCATACTATCTGTACCTATATAAATTGCACTATCTATTTACTGTCCTTATTTCTTAGTAACACTTGCGATCAGAAATGTAAATGAGGTGTAGGAATGAATGTGCCGTAATAATAATACGTAAACAAACGCTTTAGGTTACTCTTCCCTGTGCACCACATACTCTCGCTCAATTCATTTCATATGCAAGATAATTCAGGAGTACAGCGTAGTCATCGGAAAGGTAGTTCATATCTTTGGTTGTAAATCAGTTTGAATTAAGAACGTCTCTAACTGAGCAATAAATTACAATAACATCATTGATCAAGGAACATGAATTAGTAAATGTTCATAAATAATAGCTCAATTGATAGTCTGATCAAGTATTTTTCCCACTTCAACCGGCTATGAACGGCGAGTGTCAAATATTATATCAACAACTGGCCATTCTTCATACGCCTAATAAAACTAATGGAATACTGTCTCTTTGACTATCCAATTTACTTATCATACTACGTTCCTTATTTATTCAGCACAATGCGATCAAATCCATTCCTTTGATTACATTTCTATTGCCATACAATCAATGGACATAAAGAAGCCGAAATTGCTATTGCTTACTGTTAAATAATAGGAAAATGACTCGGTATTCTCCATGTTCTAGAATTAATTTTAAAACTATGCGTTTGAAAATATTTAAACTTGCTTTTTACCTTGTGTTATTTAGTAACCTTCCTTTAAGAAACTAATATTAATCTTACGAAAAATAATTTATGTAACTAATTTTATTTGCTCAGACGGAACGGAATAGTAATCTAAATTGACTTTTGAGCTATTTCAAAAGCGAAGACACAATTCACAATAACAAGTGACCTGGGGCTTGATAATGCTTTATTTTGCTCATTTTTGTACTCTTGGTTCTTTTGATTTTGGAGGATAGACTATTGTGCGGGATGTACTGTACGTATAACTGTATCATCAATGCATTAACAATATACATCTATCTGGGTGAGTAGAATAGTAACAGTATATAATGAATATTAAGAATAGATAGATCAGCTCTCATGTGTGTGGGTTAAGAATATTAAAGAACGATGTACGTGTGGTTAAATTATTTTCCATTATGTGTTGGAACACAAAATGTTCAGGTTTAAGAGTTAAATAGCCAAAATAAAAAACAAATTCTTGTGAAAATCAGTACATCCGATTGTAAATCGATTTGAATATGCCTAACCTACTAAGCAACTAGGAAATGAGCTTTATAAGACTTTAATTTAAGTTGGTTTAAAACATAAGATTCATGGGCTATAGTATTATATGTATTCCTGTTTACCACATTTTCTCATCAGTAAATATCTTGAAACCGCAAGAATCGATGCAACAGAGTTCCCTTCAAAATCCATTCACTTCTTTCTTGCGTAAATTGTGTCTCTAACAGAAACAATAGGATTTATGCACAGGGATTTAAAAGTAAAGAGTAAATTCGATGCTTATTTGCATACTAATGGCTTTAGTGTTAACAAAAATGTGCAATCAATTAGCGTTATTTCAGCAATATACGAGGATTAGCAGTTTGACAAATGCTGTGAAAGAGTTCTGTTGACATATTTCTAACACATTGTACATATATCATCGTCATGTAGCAACAAAAGACCTTAAAAATGTGATTGTTCTTTTGGGTATAATATCATGTTTTGTTGTCATTTCAAAAGGAATCCCCGACTAATATATTTGCGTTTTACTTATACACATAAAATAAACAACTGTTAAACCGCAGGTATTTATGAGTACATAAGTGAGTCACTCGTTCATGTACAAGGATGATGTCAACATTAGGTGGAGTTGTTTTTGAAGTGTAATGTCCCGTTATGTTATTTTCTTTGAAACTATATTCTCATATGTACAATACGAATACGCTAATCTAGCAATGGTAGGTATTCTTGTGCGAATGTGATACTTATCTTTGTATCTAGGGATAAGAGAGTATTGTGAATGAAGAAGCAAGAAAACGTATATCATGCAAAAATAAGAGAATCTTAGACATTCTCAGTATTGATTTCAGATGTAGTGTTTAGCAAACTGAAGTTATTTGGCTGACTTTGTTTAGGATGAGAATTGTAAGTGAAGACAGAACGAGTTGAGTAGAAACGGAACAAGTTGTTGTAAAAAATGCAGTTGCATTAGAACAAACTGAACAACAACATTGCCCTAGAGCAATAAAAAAGGAAATCCCACCCGTTATTTACATACAGGTGCAATAACACAGTTTTCCTATGTCTACAAACTACAATATGGTAGCTAAAATCTTTATTATGCCTGAATATTTATGATGCGTACAATTTTTTGATCTCATAAACCGAAATTATGAATTTAATAGCAGAACTCCTTATTGCATTGTGTATAAAATTCATTGAAATGTGTTATGAATGACATGCTATAGCTGTGGTAATTTACCAAGAACAGTTCCGTGCTATCTATGAATGCATCAAATCCTATTTGATTATTAGTAATTGGATTTGGTCGATCAATCAGGTGAAAGACTTTTTAATACCATGAACGTGTACTTAATCAATGGGTAACTCCCATCGTATATTCTGATGATGGTCAGGCGGGATATCGATTTCTGCACCATTTCAAAGAAAGCTTTCAGAAAGCGTTATGACATGGAAAATAGAGTAACGTCATTGATATACGCACAAGTACAAGTTCATTTTGAATAGGCTCAATTCTTAGAATCCTGAGTTGACTGTTGTGTATGATGTCCGGGGCTGTATTAAAATCAATATTTTATTGATAAATTAAGCATGTGATTACAGACTGTAATGAATTTATTCAGTATTAATTGTATTTATGATGTGGATTGGTTAGTGGAAAATTATTATTAATCAGGTAGTAGGTATTTTTGTGTTTCTGCTTAGATCTTTTTACAGGATATTTTCGAAAAGCATGGTCTATCAAAAATGAAATTGATAATAATATAATGAATTTGGCTTGCGTCATGCATTGCACTATATCTGGCCAAGGCCAATTTTAGATGAAAGTATAAGATTTAGTGGGATCGTGAAGAAAATGTTTGTATAGGTAGGCAAGTAAAATAATATTAGAGGAAAAGATGGATTGAATTGAGTCTTTTTGTCTTCATTAGAATAATTAAAACAAATTGCTGTCTGCTCTGCCAGAGGATTCAGAGGATTGTGTGCCAAGCGAGGGACATGGTGAGCCAACCGGTTATTTCATTGAATTCTGTAATAGGGAATGCCAACTTAAGATAAATCTTATCACACACAGAGGGAAAACATGCATTTTGACTAATTTGTCTTTTGTGCGGAGTTTTCTAAATAATGAGTTGGAGGAGTCTCCTCTTATAAAATCTACTGAGAGCAGACAGGGCCCAGCATGTACACAAGCCAACAAAGTTTATGATTAAATTCATTAAAACTGTCACAAATCCTTAATTACACAGTCGAGTAAAAGCGGAGAGTAGGAAAATGAAACAGAGCCAAATATTTGGCGTGCATGTAATCGTTTGGGTGGAGAAGGAAAACATAATAGCAGTATTTAACAGAAAGAATAAATATGAGTAGTTAGTTAGCGTTCTGCTGGTAGATTCCTACACACGTGACTCAAACGCTAAATGACTTAGTAGCACATAATATAGCTCATATATTCCAGGAAGCTGCTATATTTCGAGCATATGTTCACATGGAATGGAATAAATTCCAAAATTTGGCTTGAATACTACGAAAATTGGGTCATTAATTAACGATAGGCTTAAATTGTGATATGTGACAACTGGAAACCTTGAAAATTGACTTGGAAATTGACCTCCATTAATTAAATATCCAGCACAGCTAAACACACACGCGTTGAGTCGAATTCCCCATTCGCAACGAATGTTGATAATTTTAGTCTATATTTAAGCACGTTTCTCAACAGTGGACATAAATAATCGTAGTGTAGTAGCTCGAATTCGATTTTGCAGCCTTGAAATTATTCCGCATTGTGCAAACGTAGGTAACAGGTACCTAATAGTTATTAACTTAATATATAGGTATCTAAGTCGAATAACAATTTGAAAAGTGAAGCAATAACTATACAACCCAGTTTTTGCCTTGAATTCAATCAAAACTTCAATGGGAATAAGTCAAGAGTAGCAAGATGAATTTTTGACAAGGCTTAAAGTGTCTAACCTAAAATCCCGAGAGCAAAACGCCTGTAAATACGAGCGTACGTCAAAATACAAGTTCAATGTAAAAAGGCACTAAAAGCCAATAAAGATCTATACTGCTGTGTAGGTGCATGGTACTTTTATGTTACAGTCTTCCTTAACAAGGACTTATAAAAGCCAATGGCAATTTGAGTCAAACAGGTGCATCGAAACATGAAAAGCTTTTAGTAGCGCCACACCGACTTGCTATTAAACATATCACCAAACTCTTGCTTGTTACCTGTTTACAATTTCATAAATCATGAATCTACACTAATATCATTCCAATTGAATAGTTTAGTGAGTTATGTTCACCCTTCTTTTCTAATTCATTTTGTTCACACGTTATATAGGAAGATTTGCATTAGTACCGTTTTGGAGATCGGACTGGTGATAAAGTTATCACAGAATTCAAATGTGTAAGTTATGATAGACAAACATAGGTACCAGGTACACATCTAGTAAATAACATTTAAGACGTGTTTTTGTCGTACGTAGAGCAAATTACATTATAGGATTGACTGTGTGCTGTATCACAGTACATATAAATTGCAAAGGATGAAATAGGAGAGCTGAATGCATGGAATTCACATAGATCGCAGTTACATTTTATTGGCTTGACTTGAGATGAACATGACATGGAGGTTCAAGTGGACTCAATGAACTCACAACAACATTGCATTACCTGTATTAAATCTAGTCAGTAATACTTTATCAATTGAGGTTATCGTTAGTATTCTTTTGAAGTAAGGCTGCATACACTTGCGCTGCTCTTTGCCGTTTCCTAACTCTTATTTACTCTTCTTAACGATCTCTTTTAATACACAACACAACTCTGCATTGGACGTGTGCAGGTCCAATTGAATTTTAAATCATATGTTTTGTCAATCGATTGCATACTTTTAATGTTGTAAAAATGTAAATAAACAACCTGACCAAATCACTCTGCTTAGCTAATCATATGTAGGTATATGTTTTCAATCTGTCTTTATAATAACTCATGTAAATAAAACTTAAAGTCGATGATGATCGTTGTTGAGTAGAATAAAACAACTTTTGCTGCAGATTGCTTACTTATTTTTTACTGATTTAAATGATACCGTAGCGTAATAATAATCTAATGCAAATTCGTATACTTAGAATGCAATTAGAAAAATCATGGAACTCTATTTAAGCTGAGTGAGGTTATTATTGGAAGTAGTGAGTTATTATTTGTTCCAATCATATAAGATGCTTTTTTGAATTTAGCAAGACATATGCATCATTTTATTGGAAAGTAAATAGTTGAATTTTGTAGTGAAATGAAATAGGAAAAGCTAATAGTTATTAGGGTTTGTTTCCATATGTTTTTACGTGCAGGACCGTATGGTATTATTGGAAGGACTTTGTGCAAATAACTTCATCTTCTTTGCAACTCGTCAGTGATTCTTCTACACTAGTAAACATTGATCTAAATAAAAACTAGAACAATGAGAAATGACTCCGTACATATAGTTATAAATGTTTGACGAGTAAACAGTAGCGGTAATATGAAATGTATTTAGTGGAGAGCATGCATATAAAGAAAGAAGTTGCATGTGTGTATAGCATATCTTGAAATAATTTTTATTTTACGACTATACATCTCCATAAGTCCATAGCCATAGTAAAATTACATGTTACATTGTGGCAGTATAGTTGCTTTGAGATGAATAGGTATTTTAACCTCTCTACAAGTAATAATAATATAATATTACACTTCATAAAGTAGCTACCTGTAGTAGAAGAAGTACCTGTATTAACTTTACTAGCGAATTGATTTCAACTACATTTAGTATTAAATTACAGAATAATAATTTTACTTAACTATGTACTAAGTTTGTTTATCACAGAGTAATCTTGAATAGTGCATATAATAATATGGAAGTATGGATGAACTGATGTGTATATGTAGAAGTAGTTTGTATTTAATCTATTTTATTAAACTGAGCAAGGAAAGATAAAGATGCTTTACAAATGTTGTATGAAGTAAATCTGAAATAAAACTGTTCCCCTTGTTAGGCATTATATTTGCAGTTTGGTCGGCTTGGGCAAGTCTTTCCGTCTCTGTCTGGCTGGTGGTTGTTGTAGTTTGTAAAGTAAGTTGTTGTATGTAAGTAAGTAGCAGTCGATCCGGTCTGGTCTGGCTATGCATTCTGACTAACGAGTCCCAATTTTTGCTGCATTGCCGCTTTTTACTCTTTAGCAATGTAATAAATGCAGAGCAGAGTTGGAGTTAGGTAGCCAAAAACTCGTTTCTTTTGCTTTTGATTCAAAATCAAAAAGAGTGCATCATTGTCTTTCGTCTGAAAACGTCACGGTAGCATAGTCCTCCATTGTTTATGACTTTGCATTATATCTATCACTACAGAAAAGCCATAAACCTTCCGAAAGCTTTGTTTCTCTAATAAATTTTATATTATCCTCTTATGTACCATTACCGCATTTGTTGCTTGTAGCACTCGGCACTCTACTCTTTGACCGGTGATCTCTGTCTATTTTGCTTTATGATTCTTGCTTATTAAATATTTCACTTTGATTAACCTAATCGAAATTTCCTCTGCTCTGCTCTCCTTGCAGACTATAGCCAAAATTTAATTGGCTAAATAAACAACATTAAAGACGGATACTTTGCAAATTCACATAATGTACGTATGTATAATGTACGTAAGCACAAGACTTGCGTGCATGCATATGTGAAAAGGAAAATTTTCTTGGCAAGCAATACCAATATTCACTCTATACAATGATCACTAACTAATAATCATTATTATGGTAATCAATGGCAATCGCATTTACGATTAGTAACAACATTACTTTAACTAAGGCACAGATTGGAAAATGTTCATGACTCACGGTAGGTACTTCATGAATATTTTTTATCGTCATTATAAGTTTCTTTACTTATCATTAGTCTCCCTGTCCTCATTTCCATAAACATTTCAAACAGCAAAATTAAAATGAGTTTGTGGCTGCCATGAAAATGAGTTCAATTAAATATTATTTTTATCATACATACCTTTTAATAGATTAAAAATTGGGATGTCGTTTTGCCATTGTCACAAATCACATAGTGTGCTAATCGCATGCTAATCGTTACTAAATAGTTGAAAATTGAAAATCTTGAGTCTTAACATTTATGCAGTATCATCGTAAAAACATGTAAAAATAATATGTGTGTGATGCATGGTGGTGGGGATTATTAATATCCTTGTCAATATATCTGTCAGTTTAATTGACGACTGCCAAAGTTAGGGTTAGTGGGTTAGGGTGTATTGTTCTAGCGATTGACTATATTGATACTGTAATAAAGTTAATTAACCCAGGAGCAGATAAATAATTAATAGCTGACCAAGTGAGAAAACTTTGACATTAATGTCTACATTTTAATCAGTCATATTGATACTGTAATAAAGTTAATTAACCCAGGAGCAGATAAATAATTAATAGCTGACCAAGTGAGAAAACTTTGACATTAATGTCTACATTTTAATCAGACAGAGTTGATAGATTCGTGCAGATAGGTACTTGGATTCTAATAGAAGTTGATGTAGAGAAATGTAAAGAAGTTTAGGGAACTACTACCTGTTTATATCTTGTAGTCAACCTAAAATAATGAATTTTTAATGTTATTCTTGACATGTGTGCTGCAATGAATTCAGCTCGACTTTAGGTAGGCTCATCTATAGGAACTTATTGTATTTGTAAACATTAGAATTGTGGAATGATCTAATAAATATGTGGAACTAATAGTAAAAGTACCTACACCTGTAGGATTAAGATGTATTTATTGGAATCTGCGAGAGAAGACTGGGATATATCTGTAATTACAGTCAAGGAAATAAGTATAATTTCTTTTTATTATTAGCGAATTCACGGTGAATCTCTTGGGCTATTGCCAACAGGGTCAAGGTAAAGTTTTTGACCCACATTTATTCTTTTTCGTATGTGCTGTGTGCACTAAGCTGATATTAGCGTACTAGACTAGACAACATTTTTGTCCACTCTACCGTGAAGTTGTCCAAATGACAAATTTTACTATGAGTAGTAATCTAATAGGAACTATTGTGATTCTCTATTGTCCAAGTAGTACAATAGCTACCGCGCTCTATGCATCGCTACTTATTTAATAGTATGAATTGCTATTATTCTATAGATTTATTGTGTAGTAAATGTTAGGAACATAAATTGGAATGTTTACTACGAGTACCTAACTTGAATGTTCGTTCACCCTAAACTGAAGGCAAAAGTGATATTATTTATGAGAGTAGGTAGATGAGATTGGAAGATTCGCATAGTAGAAGAATGGTGATGAAAGGTGTGTCTGTGTCTTTAGTATAGTTAATTTCGTTGTAGACAACATTGTGGATGTAATAAGTGAGGCTTTCCTTTAAAAATTAGGTAAAGGTAAAATCAAAGGTGAGTGTGGTTTCCTTTATCGTTTCTCGTTTAGTGCATCGAGGAGTCAAAGTAGAATTTATTTTCTAGCTCTGACGTTATTATTGACATTTATTACAGAAAGGGGAAGTTCAATTACGTGGATTCATATGGCCCTAGAGTGTAACTGCTGAAAATATGAGATAAGATATTATTGCTATTGAGTATTGACTAAGAGTAAGATGAGAAAGTGATTTGCTTTTGATTTGAATTCAAATACAAACAAAATTAACTCACGAGCTCAGGTAAGGTAGTTATGCTTTGTTTGGCAACAGAGTAAACAGGGTGTTATTGAATTGAGATGACTTTGAGAATATAAAAGAGTTGAGGGAAGTATATAGACTACTACTATACTAGTTTACTTAAAAAGCTACTTGTATTAGATTGTCTACTGTGTGTTTGCTCACTGTTTATGAAATTAACTCTGACTGTGAGCAATAAAAATCTGGAGGTTTTTCTCATCTTGTTACCGTAAACACAACAATAGCTAAAGGATAACTAAGAAAATAGACAAGGCACATCCACATGAATATTTTGTGTAAATTAATAATCGCAAGGACATTCCGTGCTCGTAGTGAACTTGTTTTCCATGTAAATCTCTAAAGCATGATTTGTGTGAATGGAATGTGTGCATATCTTGTACTTTCGCAATACTTTGACTTTGTGTTAAATGATATGTTTACCTACATGTGGTATTAGCACTACCTACTAAGGTTCTATTTGATTACGCTGAGATTGGGTGGAAAACCTGCTGACTATCTCACCAACCTACCATTTATTCTATTAGCCAAAACAGTTAACGAATAGATTTCCATTGGAATACATTCGACAAATTCCCAATGTAATTGTTATTTAAACGAGTCTATTGACACCCTTGTTCTTTTCAATGTTTTCATGCAAATTTTAACATGAATGAACCTCTAACTCAGTTTTTTTTACTCTCTTTATGCTAATTTAATTGAACAGAGTTCAATAAAGTTTTTTTCCTAAAAGCTTGTTAAACACAAACTATTTTCTAGGTCACATCTTAAGCGAGGATAATGATGATTTAGTGATGCATGGACAAAAACTCAATTTATTCCAGAAAAACGTACGTAATTGCCATGTTTTCTGACTAATAACCTCTCATTTAAACTAACCATTACTGTTTTTAAAGTTAACGCCCATAGTTTTACAACTGGACATTATTTAAATACGAAATGAACTAGGTAATTAGGTGGCCATATCACTTCAAAGCACGAGTAGTAGCAAATTGAGTAAAACGAAGTAAAAATCTTGCCCTTGTACTTGCACTTCATTAATTTCGCCAAAAATTGATTTATTAGTCTAAATGCCTTCAATGTGTGTCTTTGAACGCAAGGGAAGAGGGAAAAAGAAGGTAACATTGATACGGACTTATTCAAATGCTACAATAACATGTTGAGTTGTAATTAATTGGTTAATTGTAAGTAAATAATGAGCTAATAGCCCCTTTATAACTTGAGACAAGTGAATCAACTTGTAACTTTTATTTTACAATCAATTTCCAGTTTTGATCGTAATTGTAACAGTCTTTACGATCCATTGTTTGCAAGAGGAACAGATTTTATTCAAATGTCAAGTATGTAATAAATTATAAAAATCTGTTTATAAATATATTCGTTCGTGATGGTCAATGCTATATGACCAATGATGTTTGAAAAATCCATTGGGGCATTTAGGGCTAAGATATCAAAGCAACTTTTTTTGGCTTGCTGCTAGCTCTTATTATGCTACTATCGCCCTTTTATCAATATTTCGTAGGTTATGTAAATAATAATATATTGATAGTTTAACGGCAAAAGGAAGGATAACGTGTCGAATGGAAACTTTCGTTTTCTACTTTCTGCAATGTGTAATAAATATAGATGAATTGAAATTAGCGAATGTCTATGGCTAATCTGGTTTTTTATTGCTCTCAATCAATCCAAATAAAAGTAAATAAATGAAGCTACAAGGGATACGTGATTAATATGATAAGTAAAATTTCTCATGGAATCATTTAATGCGACATAGAGCTGCAGTCAACTGTCAATACAAACAAATGATATAGATAAACTCAACCTTTGCCGTAATTTTAATGCTTCAATTTATTCAAAGTCAAAATAGTAAAGTAAAACAAAGTTGTATTGTGCCGAGGACAGAATTTCTGAGTTGCTGCTGATTGTTTAAAAATTTACATCACATTCTATCAATAGGCATCATGTGTGGTATCTAATCTGCCTGCTCATCGTTAACATCGAACAGTAAGAGTTTGCTCTGAACTATTGCGTGATATTTGGCCATGCAATTGAATTCATTTACGTAATTTACATTGTGCCTTCATTTGCTTTGTTTTCTATCCAGCTATAAGTAGCAAGAACTAGTTAAAAGAGACATTTTACATTGTGATTCTAATGTCCATACATGAAATTTGGTACAATGCACAGAATTAGTAATTTGAATGCTCAATGCAGCTTTGATTTTCATGCACACAAAGGGAAAATATGTACATTCAATCAGAAGGGACATTTTGTTTGCAAAACTATTTTAGTTTGATGCTTTGTAAATACAAATCCTTTTCCATTCTGCTCCTTTGTTGAAAATAATTAGTTGTACTTTCAAAAACAGAAATGGGATAGAAAACTAATCTCTCTATTCTGTTTTCTAACAAACTATTTGTCTACAGTAGTAAAAGCAATTTCATTTCCAATCAATTTCATAAATCTGTGAATGTTAGGGAAGAGATGAGAATAGGTAGCTAAGTAGTTGAGTAAAATGAAGTTGTACAAAACTTGTTTGTCAATCCCATAAAGGTTATCCTAATGGACAAAAACAAAAGTTTTCTCCTTTTCTTGCCAGACAAATCTGAAAAGTTAATCTGTGTCTTTGTCACAGGAGCATTTAGCGTCTGATATATTTACACTAAATCTTCAGAATACTTAAGTTGACAGAGTAATTCCCTAAGTATAGCTGAATTAGAGAGGAAGAGAGGAAGCCCGGTAGAAAATGACTATATTATTACTTTCTTCAGTCTTTTGTCTGCCTTTACTTTGCTTGCAGCTGAGAATTCTCAAGAATTGATGCGCGCAGACAGTCTAAGCTTCATCTGCAACATCTTTACTACTACCGTAATGTAGCATTTCGCTAAGCTTTTGGGGAATTGCCTAAATGCCATTTCTACAAAACTGTAATCTGAACATCTTTTCCGTCCTTAGTCATTTCTCCATCTAAAAGCTTCTTGAGTCACTTAAGAAATATGAAGTAAGTAAATAACTGAGTGTTCTTAGAACAATACTTACAACACAACTTACTGAATGTTTGATTGCAACATTAAATCTCGTTACGCAGTAATAAATAGCAAAAAACCACATTTACTTAAAGACACAATTTCCATTCCATGCTTTCTTAATCCATCCCATATTCTTCTTCATTAATTCTTCTGAATATTTTTGATATAATGTAGTTTTAATTCGGAATACGTTAATTTGAATTAATTGCCAGGAATCATTTTTAATCAGCCAGCTGGGTAGTAAGCGGGGAGCTCCAACAACAAAAATTCTTGCAACAGGACCTAAGTTAAAACACAGTTAAAATTAATTAAAAGTGTTTCATGAAGTTTTTGTGCTAAAAGTCTGTACGTGGCACTTAAAATGAAATATTCCTATAAGAAAAAGCATTAGATAAAGAATTCTGTTGGTTTTTGTGAAGAATAGGTAGCATTAGGATTGAATGTTTTATCTCCGTGCATATTATGGCGGAAGAATCTCAGCATGATTTGATTAAGCTCATTTATTTTGTATGTTGGATTTGTTAGTATAGAAGAGGAATAAAAAAAGGCTACTACTCCCAGAGAAAAAATTCAGGAATAGAGTAGACTTTAGAGATTTGAGAATCGGTTCCCTTTCCTATGTAATGTTCTTGGATGGAAGTTAATTCCTGTGTTTATGTTCTATGTGGAGAGAGAGAGAGAGAGAGAGGATTGTCTCTACTATTCTACAGCTATGTCTTGGGTATAATTTTTAGTTTTCATAAAATGAGTTAGTGCTCTAGCAAAGGAGGGAAGGAACGTCATGGAAGTTTCCATGTAAGTATGTGCCATAACTTTGTATATATCAATATTATATATTAAAAGGGAAATCTTTAGCGCATTTTTGAAAGATATGTAAAGAGAGACGAGGGAAGAAGGCGCCGTTATGAGCTTATGACTTAAGATAGAGCATACATCAACGAGTAACCTATAAAAAATACAAGAAGGGAAAAACGTAGATTATCAAGTCAGTTGACTGAGTGTCTCTCTTGCCCTTGTCCTTAATATTTTCACTTGCAGAAAGGTTCTCTTTACTGAGCTGCAATGCTGTTCGTCCATTCAGAATTTCACAGTGCACTTTGTGGTAGTTAAGTTAGTAGTCGCAATTTCATATCTGTAAATACTACATGTACTGAATTCTAATTTAACTAACAAGAAACCACGCTCTTTCTTATAGAAACTCCTATATACATACATACACAGACATTATATACAAATACATACATATATACAGACATTATGAAAGGGGATACTAAAATAACATTAATAATAATGATCTTACAATGCACCTCCATTTATCAAAGATATTCAACATCCATGCAATATTCATGCATCCTCCATTCATATTCACTTGCACTGCAGATTTTGTGTTTGTGAATGCTGTTAGCTATACAGCTGGGTTAAAGTAAATGAGCATGAGAAGAAGAATGCATACAAAACATGCATGAACAGTTTGCTAGAATTAATGCTTTAGTACCTACTCTTCTAACAAAAACGTAAATAATGATTATTGTTTTTGGGATTTTTAAATTCACACTTCATTCTGGATAGCGAAGCATATAATTATCTGTTAGCTAAGCTGGACAATTGATTTTAGTAATGAGAAACAATGTCCTGTATTCTAAATTATAGCTTGGCAATCATAAGTGCTAGGATATTGAATTTCAGAATTACAGTTAATGTATCGTTGTGTCTAGCCACTTTTCCTAATTGCACTTTTTAATGTTTTATATCACATTATAAAATCTTCTTGGCCACACTATTTTTCAAAGGTGATAACTGTGTTGTGTGTAATTATTTTACGTACTTAAAGCTTACATCCGTCTACGTAGCATTTAATTTCTGTGTGAGCTATGAAACATATTAAGAAATATGATTTTATTACACAGTATGCCTACCTATATAATATCTTATATTTTTGTGTATAATTTTGTTGAGAATTGTGATCAATGTCATTTCCATTATAATTAAATATACGCATTAGTAGTACAATTAAAATCTATGAAGATTTCCTTCAACAACTCTGTAATTACATTAGGAGCGTAGATAGCATTAAAAATCAATTTCTACAATCTGTAGAAACAGTAGTATTCAGATTGTAATGTTGCTTGGATTTTTTAATTGTTTAAATTATCCAGTTAAAAGTTAATTGACGCAAGTGAAGTTTAATTATCAATGCTAATTGCACCTGCCAATTGGCCTAAGGATTTTGTTGTAAATATAGTAAATGTGGTATGTAAGACAAAGGGATTATTCATTGTTTGATTCTAATAATACGATAAAAATAAATGATCTAAGAAGATAAGTGTATAATCTGGAATTGGATACACACAAAATCTGTAACGTAAATAGGTTAGCTAACAATTCTTTCCAATTCGACATGCTCCCTATATGTTTATGAATAGTATGAATTGTATAGTAAGGAAAAGGGTCTATTAAGTACCTAAATGCATCTGTATGTATTTGTTTATCTGTATATATGTGTTTTACTACAGTATAATATTATGGTGTCGACAAATTTTTTGTATGCCAAGTTGAGCTACCTTTCTGGCAGCTCTTTCTTGTGTTTATGTTTGATTTGATTGAAGTATGTACTTGTGGCATTAGTAAGTGACATGGCATTCTCCTATGCTATTGTCTATAGAAAGGAACTATAACTATTCCCTATTTAAGAGCATTATGTGTTGTGCCTGTTGGTGATGGTTATAAAAGATCCTGTGAGGAATTGGCATGCAAGAAATAACAATGGAAACAAAAGGTTTATTATCAAAAGCGCCTCTACTAAACTGTCTAACTATTTGTAAGTATAGAACATGCACATGTAGTAACTTTGGATGATGATTGTTTCTACAAGAATGTATATAGTAAGTATCTGTATAGGTATCACTTTCGACTTGTGCTAAAGTGTCATAAAGTGTTGAGTTAGCGCTGCTACTTCAATCCAATCAACTTAATACGATAATGCAAGGCAGACTCACCAATGCAAATGGACGTCAAAGACATTATCCTTAACTTTTGGTTGAATGTGACAGACCTAGACCCATTTTTTGAATTTTCTGCATATATCCTTTGCCCTATCCCCATTTTGTCTCATTTTCTGTCTCGCATTGTTGATGTGCTGTGGGATTTAGAGAGCCACACTTTGTAATGCACGGTTGAATGTCAAACTAGCGACTCTGTCATTTACAATAGAATATTATTTAAATAAATATCCTTAGCATATTGTCAAAATGGTATAAGATTAGCTTTAATTATTGTTTTTTTTTGCATTGTTGTTAGATGAAGTACAAGTACAAGTACAGATAGGTCATCTCATGCTAAAACGACATAAATATTATGCTATTACATGTTATCGTTATGTAAATAGGGAAAATGATCTTGTCGGAGGAAGGGAAACATTTGATGTCAAGATTGCCAACTATAGTACACATGAATATATGAATCTCTGAAAGTGTAGAGTGCGTGAACTTGGTTAGAGGGGGAACAAGAGCAGCAATTAACTTCTCTGTCAGAATAATATAATAGCTAATACAGCAGTAATTCCTTTGTACGTAGATGGCAATTAGCCATTAGCTGCTACTCTTCTAGTAGAGCATTATTTTTTGTACTTTCGCTTTCTACTGTCTATCTCTTGTTATCTTAAGTGCATATAGCTTTGCATTACGTGAATTGTAAAATAATTAACAGTTACATTGTCTATTACATCCTAATTCCATTTAGGTCACTGTCATTCAGGTAGTAAGAATAAATTTTCTGTTTTCAAGTTTTCTACTGTTGACTGTAATGAATTGACTCTACTAGTAGACATTTCCGTCAATTCCATTCTTATAATAATGTAATATACGTATGCAACATTATTGTTCTTGTTACAATTATGTTACAATTTGTTATCATTGAATGTGTGCAACAATTGTTTCCTCTCGTTCATTTCAATCCTCGTCGTAACTATTGTAATCTTATTTGTTTAGTTTGAAGGATGATTGTGACATTAAGTTGTAGACATGGACGCGTGCTTCAGTCAGGAAGATATCACTTCTCTGTCTCTCTGTCTCTTTGATGGTGGTCAACTTTGAAGTGCTACTATACAAATTACGACTCTTTACATTGTTTACTAGAGAATAAAAAGGCGTAGTTTTGGTCCTCTATGATTATTGTCATTGTTTCTTCATGTAATTCGGTAGAAATGGATAGTGAGGATACTCTTCTCATAATATCCCCCATTGTGTTAGAAAGACTGTTGAAGGATGCTTCAAGGTGTGACAATTTATCACCTATTGTCATGCGTTTGCCATTTATTTTACAGCAACACACTCACATGCGATACAATAAACTTTTATAACACTTATTCCTTGTTTATCTTTCATAATTAGCTATTTAATAGCGTAATTTTTTGCTAATTATACCTACTGTATAAGGGATTGAGCGCATCTTCACCGGAAAAAGTTTTTTTTCCCAACATAACATGGCTTAAGGCTTTCTTATTAGTATTGATTTAAGAATAATAGCTTGTCTGTTTACGTCACGAACGGATGAACATAATGTGTTATCAATGAGTAAAAATTCAAATCCTACTCTCACATTATTATCTTCGAGGATATGTATATATGTATATATGTAATAATCTCAGACACATTATTGTTTTGGTTAACCAGACATTTTATTGCAAAACAAAAAGTTAATGTTGCAGTAAACTAGGAGCGTAGTCCATGTACTATGTAAATATTATGCTAGATTTCTTTTTTCTAAGTATAAGCAATGGAAAACGGTTAATGTTATTTATGTTTACCATTTTTTATGCTTATGCATTTGCAGTAGGTAGATTTTTCATCTGACTGTAATTCTGCTCTAATGCTCTCTTTGAAATATTAGTGTATCTACACACAGAATAGGAAAGTGAAGCTTGTAGGTGTTGTAGGCAGAGCGGAGTAAAAGTGAAACGTAAATCCGTGCGAACTTTAATGATAGAAGATGTTTGCTGTGTAAATGGAAAGGTAAACAGTACTGTAAAAGATAAACATAGTATCTTCCTTGTAGTGCATTCATATAGGAATCTATTATGTGCTTTAGATGATTTAAATGACCCTTGTGAACTCTTAAGGAGAAGTTTCAAATTGTGTGTAACGCCCATCAAACCATCTTAGTAACTTGCTTATCTCTCTGTCGTAGATGATCGATCGAGACAAACATCTGCAGATTACGTTACACTCTAATCATTTAATTATCTTGTATAATTTTAAAGGAAATTTATAACATTTTTAATTACACAAGAATTTCTAATCAATATTAATTACCTGAAAAGTTGAAATTTTAATTGCTAATAAGATGCAGATGTAATGATCTATGAAATGCACGCATTAATATTAAGGACGACAATGGGATAATTGACTTTGCCATTATGTGGAAAGGTGATCATGATAATAGAAAATTTTAGGAATTAATAATCAATGATATCTTGTTAAAGTAACTAGATGAAAGATGACAAGCCTGTAGCACTGATCAGAAAAAAAAGATTTATTGTGAAACTTAACCTTCTTTTTCATAGATGAGGAATAATGACTAAGCATGATCATGCATTAATAATCACTACAATTTTCTGTGACTTATGATTGATATATCAAGTTACCTAGTTATAAATTGATCATTTCTTCCTTATGTTCGCTTTTTTGAGGTTCCTTGTTAAAATTGAGTGTCTATCAT
This sequence comes from Tomocerus nigrus, assembly GCA_019776505.1. Classification (NCBI taxonomy): domain Eukaryota; kingdom Metazoa; phylum Arthropoda; class Collembola; order Entomobryomorpha; family Tomoceridae; genus Tomocerus; species Tomocerus nigrus. The sequence continues at coordinate 19,701 of JABASI010001175.1, forward strand.
CTTAACGGCAGGTGGTAAACACAATATTGTCGTGTACTCACAATATTACACAGGAACTATCATTCTTCCTAGGGCGTTTGTGATAAAGAAATCCAATGTTCCCGAAAACAAGATAGAAGAGAGTAAAGCTACCTAAATCATAATTGATTTGTCAATTATTATGGTAGGCAGTTTTAGTAGGAAGGAAATAGATAAGAATGGGGGATTACTTTTGTCAGTGTTCTTACAATCGCAGATTAAACTGTCATCACCAATTCAAGCAATCCTTTAAAAGTCACCGCTAGTTCCTTATTGTCATTTTTTTCAATACACAAAAGGAACTGTAGGAAATGCAAATATTTGTGTATGTGTAAAGAAAGATATGTCAAAAGGAAATTCCTTCGAACACCTCTCGATACTCGAAACTGATGAATCATGCCGTTCCTTTTTGCACAAATCTCCATGTATTCCTAGTAAATGTAGATAGAAGTAAAATTGAAGGCTTCCTCACCAATCCTTACAGAAATTTTTGCATGTTCGTGACAATCGTCTCAATCATGTTCATTTTTTTATCAATGGATTTATTTCCACATTTGTCAGAACATGATACTTTTTTATTAACTTCCACTCTTATTTTTTGTGTTTTTTTGGAATTACTTTGTTATGAAATTACAGATATATCCTCGTTTAATGTAAAATTATAGATATGTATTTGTATGGATGCTGTAGTTAAATTGTAACAGTATGGAAAGTTTTAGAATTTATACCATTTGCCACTTGCTATATTTTTTCGATTGCCTTGTTTATGGCTTAGCTTTAAACAATCTAAAAATTCTACATCCCAATTGTGCAATGACTTCCGCTATTAAAAGGTGAACTACAATTTAAGTCAGGGAGATCAAATGAGATTGTGTTGACAAGCGTTTGAGGACAATTTCCTAAAGTATTTATGCGAATACGAAAATAAATGTTATGCACGTCAATGTAGAGAAGGAAAGGAACACACAAAGCGTGTCATTTCGTTGAAATCAAAAGTTGTTATCTGGTAATCTAATAGTCTTTCTATTGCCCTTGTTTTAATTTGCATACGTTACTTTATTACAGTAATAGGATTACAAATTACAAGTGCATAATATAAGTTGGTTCTCAAAAGAGGTTACTTTACATACTTCTGGTGCTGACAAATATTTCTAATAGTTCGCTCAAACACCATTATTAAAGATGGTAATTTTCTGTTGGCCAAAATCTATAAATTTAACAATTACATTTTAATGGTTCTGTGTGCCATTTATAGTCTTTATTCATTCCGCTAACCAAGAATGACTTTATGCACGCCTGCTTTCCTGTTCCTAATAAATTCACTAGCTAATTTATATATAGGAAAGTGTAAATTGTCACTATATAATTATATGATATCCTCGTGAGTATCATGGAAAGAAACTCTTTCTGCTCCAATGTCGTACATTATACATAGCTAAAACTTTTCTTCTAATAAATTAACAGTCATTCTCCTTCATGCTTAATAACTTCTGCTGCAGATATACGATATAACTAAGACGCACCAGGATTTTAGGCATAGCAAATATCTAAATACAATAATATCCTGTTCCTCTCACTATATTATTAGTTAAAATAGCACGTGCGCTATTTCTGGTGACCGTCCCTACATTTCTCGCAATCGTATCAGATTATTTACAGGAAATTGAGTGAGATTTGCATGGAAATCCAATAGATTCTACCTAATGACCAAGTTGATTTGCTACATGTCATTGTTTTATTCTCGTACTATTTGGTAATTTGAATATTCACTCTCTGAATGTCCTTTACACGGAAGTTACCGTTTTGGTCTCAAACATATTCTACAGAATTGGCTCATTGTATTAAAGAATGTCTTGGAGGTACATAAATCTATTGTCGCTATTATATCCTGGAAAAGGGAGCCAGACTTTAATGCTCAAGCTTAAGAATACATCAAGAAGCCATATAATAGATTACTACACCATTTGTACCCAAAGTTTGAATTATTAGTATATTTCCTTACTGGAATACGACGCAAGTCTACCTATATAATGTCTGATGCAATATGGAATTGGACTAATGTATTTTATAATTCAGTGTTGAATAAGAACAATTTAAAGTTTTTATTTTGTAGCAAAAACGATTTCCATTGTTCACGATGATATCCAGCCAGTGATTCTCAAATTGAATTGAGCTGGTAGTTGGTGACGAAAGGGTACTAGCAATAACCACTGAAGAAAAACGATACTAAAAATATAATGAGGGGCTAATAGATTTTTTGAAAATGATACAAAATCTGTTAGTGATAGTTACAATGTTACAATGTCACGATTATGACTTCACTAATGTGTAAATCGAGCGTATAGAGAATGTTTACAGTGGTAGTTAAGTGAAAAAAAAGCATAAGCAAGTTAGCTGTCGGAAATGTCATTGGTTTTTTGCTTAGAAATCAAGTAATCAGCGTCTTAAGTTCCCTTTTTCTCACAGTTGTGCACTTTGCAGTTGATTTTTACAATGATTTGATTTTCCGGGCTAATAATAATTTTTGAGAGTTTCATATGCTTTGATGCACACAAAAAAATAATAGAAACAGATGAATCTCAGCAGCTTGACATAATAAGCATGGCATATGGAACATGGCTGAGTGAACTCGATGAATAAATGAGACATAATGATAATTTAACAAAACATGACTGCATTTAGCCATATAGTACCTACTTAAATATAGTAACAATAATAAATAACGTCTGTATAAAAGGCATAAGATATAATAAAATACAATGCATATCCCCTCAAGCTTGCCTAATAAAGCAAACAAAAAAACTATACATTTACCCGTCAATGTCTCAGGTGAGATTAGCAATGTGCAAAGGCAAGAAGTAAAGCGATAAGCCAAAAAGAAACTGTTCAGGTACTTAGTATTACTTCTGGGATTGTATACAGAGCTTTGCTAAAATCTCTTAGAAGTGCATAACATGCTATAGAGTGCACTAATCCCCCTTATCTCTCTCTCTGCTTAGCAATAGAAAAGCAAAGTACAAGTTACAAGGTTAGCACAGCCATCGCTAGACATTTATTTCCAATTTGTTTTCCTACATTCTAGCCATTAAGCTAACTAATAAGTAGTTTCCCTCTTGTCTCATATAGCTCCTGCTATTTCATACACCAAATTGTTAAATAAAATGACTCACATGTGATTTACAACTAAACAGTTAGTCTTACAACTAATTTCACTGTTCTACAGCCAATTTCAGAGATCCCTTTTGCAAATTACATGAAATGAAACCGCTAATGACATTGTGAATTATGCTCTGTAATTTTCTTGTACCACTACAGACACTAGTTCTAAAGGTTACGGGTACGGCATGGCTCTTAACTAATGAATAAATCGGAAAATTAAACAATCCCTAGATTTTCACTGCATTGTTTTACATAGACACAAATTGGAATACCTACGTGCAATTTTCTTAAATTGCATCCCACTATGTGGTCACATCTTTAAGTTCATGTTCAAATAGAAAGAACCATGATTCTAGGTTATTTCCATTTATATTGCTAGTGTAAATGTTTTAAAGAGGAAACGATTCAAGTATTCAAGATCATGTTTACTATTCTCTGGACTACTTAATATGTTAATGATAGCGTGAATCATTGTAAATTGCAAACAATACAAATGATGCATTACTTCTGGACACATTAAATCATAAATTGTTATTGTTTCTCTGTAATCCATTTAGTAGCATTTACGTTTGCAAAGCATTTAATGACACCATGTCACAAAAGAGAATTTTTGTCAGCTATTTTGCAATTTAAGTGTTAACTCGTGTTTTCCTGCACCATCCTTACCTTAGTCATCTCATGTGTTTAGTCATTGTTCTTTAAACATAGCCTGTGGAGTCGTGAAATCTTAATGTAGGTAGAAACACACCTTTACACACTTTTGTCGCCCTTTGTATTTAATATTCTGTTGCAGTTCCTACATTCTTCTTTATATTTATCTGCAGTTTTTAGTGGAGTTCTAACTCTTCCGTATTAACGTTGCTCACAAAGATAGTTACTTGTAAAATGTCATGTATAAATAAGTTTGATGGTTTGAGCAGGACTCACGTACTGATAATTTAGTAGACAACAACCAAACGGTTCCGTATGACTCACAGCCTATTACTGTGTCAGTAATGTAATACTGACAAAGATTTTATCTTTAATAGATATAGGTAGCTAACAGTATCTATTTCATTGTTTTTTGGTAGTTCTTGTTTTGTCTCGTAAATCTCCATTGAATCACATCAAAAGGAATTCAATGTCACGTTTATTGCCTATTGAATTTAATGAGCAGTCGTTTGCATTTGTGTGTGTGTGTATGTGTCAGTAACTATTACGCAGAGAGATAACCATTCTATTGCTAAATAATGCAATATGCGAGCATAATGTAAGAGAACGAGTAGCAAAAGTACGTTTCACTTTTTTCCAAGAGTTATGTCCGGTCCTCATAAATAATGTATGGAGGCATAAGTCATTGCGAGCAGAGTCGTATAATGTTATACATTCTTCTGCTTATGCTTTCTGACTATCTTTAATGTATACTGCAGTAAACGTCTTTTCAGATAGCTATTGTCCTAATGTAATATATCATTTGGTAATAAAATTAAAATATCTCCTCTATTTTTCTCCTACTAAAGATATACTGTCTTAAATTATATGGCAAAGCAGTAGTTAACGGAATTTTTGATTTAGTCATCATTCATCAATATTCAAAAAAGTTCGCAGAGATTTTCTTTATGCTAATGCAACAGACAACTAATATATATTGACACTTTAACAACAGCCAAAGTTATATAGGCGCATATATACCTGTCGTTTTAAATATCGTACAGAAAAGCAGTCCTTTTTGATTTAGTACAGAAGGATTCTTTGAGGACGGAGTAATTTTCTATTCAAATGAGAATGAGAGAATATTCCCTTGCTGTTACGAAAACTGATTAGAATTAGTATTCGTAGAGATAGTCTGTGTCTGTGTGCGAGACAAAAATTGCGTCTTCTACCTGAGTATAATATAATAGATTCTTGTGTACGTTCTACCACTTACTGGTTTGATCTGGTCTGTTTTGATTTAAAGTTCACGCATGAGGAATTAAGTTCTTGAGGTTACATATAACAAGGTAGGTGGCTATGTACGATAGATATTTTTTATTTTGATGAACAGAGCATTGTCATTATTCTTGTAGGAGGAGATGAAGATGAACCCGTTTAAAAAAAGGAATTGCCTTTTAGTGTAGACATTTTAGACATAACTAGGTAGTGAGAAAGAGGCTTATATGGCGAGTCAGTCGCGACATAGTAATCATAGAGATATTAAGTGTGTAGTTGTGAAGAAACGGATCGGAGGTCCCGTTAGAGTGTAACATTCTAGAATGCCACCATGTTAATCTTGTAGGCTATGTGAGTTGACGGGGAAGAGTCTCGAGTGAAGTGAACTGAGGGCAGAAGAGGGCAAAGACTGAAATGATTTTATTTGATAAAGAAAGTCGGAGGAGACTCAGCTCGTCGTGAACTCAAACATTGAGTAAGTAAGCGAACCCTTTTTAGTTATCTCAACTGAACTGGAATAGAAATTACTCGTTGCCTTTGTGCCAAAGGAAAAAGGAGGGCAAAAGAGAGTCGTCCGACAGACATATAGAGATGACACTGTCACATTGTCATTATGCATTTAAAACTTCAAAAAGCATGAAAAATATTCCGAGGCTCTTGTGGAATTCTAAGTGACAAGTGTAGGAATATGTATAGGTAGCTACGAATTTATAAGAATGTTCTTCAGCAATCAAGTCTGGTCACACATCTAACGTGTAGCTTTTATATATCACCCACACTACCTACCTCCTTCCTCAACCATGCCGTTCAGTAGTCCATTGCAAGTTAAAATATAAATCTAGCCATTTACGTCCTTTAATAAGTAATATGATGCTCGACTAGACTGCGTAACCCATCCCAAGAGTCAAAATCTCTATAGTTTACATGTGCGGGAGCTGCTCCAGAAATATTGAACATTTTTCTAGAAAATAGCAAATTCTCTAACCTATACATAGTATCACTATAAACATCTCTACTACTTTAAGTTAACCAACTACCAACCTTTCGCTCCATTTCGGCTTAAAACTCTATTGAATGTTTCTTTCTGCCTTTAGCTTTCATTTAACTTCCTGCCTCCTGCCTTTCTCCTTAGATAGCAATCTTCCTCTGGTAGTTGATACGAAAAAGGAGTATCCAGGCCACTTCACTTCACTTTATACTTTACTTCAGATTGCAAGAGTCAAAGAGAGGACGAGACAAGACTTCGTCTCTCCCACTTCCCAGACTCATTTGCGCCAAAGCAAAGATATTTGTGAAAACTTCAACTCTCCCAATGATTTTTCTCCCTCTATCCTAAACTCTTCCTCTAATTTCCTTCGGCTCATACATACACTGTTTACCGGGGGAATTTGCACTGTTTGTTTCTTCATTTCTCTCTATACACTTTATTTAGGCTACTAAATGACTAAGGAATTCTTACACCTACTAATAACACCTCACAATGCTACTTAAAAAATAGGTAGGTACTCCACACGACATGATAACTTTTATGCTCGATTTCTATAATAATTGTGATGATAACTCCATTTATTTAGTCAGTAGAAACTCTGATAATTTCATATAGTATATCATAGGTAGGTATATATTAAATTAATAATTTTTATTAGTCTATTCTTATTACTATACTCTTATTCTCGAGTCTTAATTTTCTAATTCTCTTAATAAGAACTTTTCAATAGTACCTAATGTGCTGATTGTATTAATTGTAAGAATAATGTACAGACTAGCAATCAGTATGGACAACTGGATTTGTTTTTAATATAATTGCAAATATTTTCTTCCGAAAACAACAACAGGATGCGAAAAACTTAATATCAGTGCCTATCCATGAATTTTTTAAAGCTACTTTCAGTGGTTACAATTGTTTTGTGTAAATTAAATAGGTGATATTTACTATTGTGTGTGATGTGAAGATATCTTAATTGATCTTCCCGAGATGCATCTGGTAATACAATGTTCTAGATACACGTGATAGTTGTGTGCTACTCTCTATACAGAATAACACATGATTATTATTTTATGAATAGGATATAAAATACATTTTCTTATTAATACTGTAACATTCGCGTGAGTGTTCAGCATGGTTATAGGTACAAATAATCTGACGCTTCACAATTACTCTGCTATATGTGAATATCTGCTGTACGTTGGGAAATGTTGTGGGTAGTTTGACTCTCTATGTACTTAACTACATACTACGATAACTACTACCTGTATAGAATGTACTTATATAGTGTGTGCTAGGATATGAATTTATATATGTAACAGAGAGCTGTATTATTTTTTCTCCTTCTTCCTTTCCATTCTACTCTATAAGAAGTAAGGGTGAAGGCTGATGCAAGTTTTTAATTGAGTTTTAAGACGGGAGTAAATCCCAGGCTTAATTTCCGCGTAGTCAACACAAGGCAAGTTACTACACACACACACACTGCTCTTCTTCTATAAAGACGTGTTTTTCTATATGAAATATATCTGAACACTATTATTAGTACACATATCAGCACTTCGTCTGTTTAACAATACCTATTGTTACTAGCTG
>JABASI010001176.1:0-27340 GCA_019776505.1 Tomocerus nigrus
TTGTGTTTGCGGACAAAATGCAGAACAAGAGGCCATTCGACGATTTTCAAATTGTGAGAGGAAAGAATGTTTACAAAAAGACGGCTTTGGGGACCCAACCGTAAGTTGCAAATGAAAGAACATATTTATTACTATAACAATTTCTATTTTCATGTTATTTTAATTTTAAAAAATTAATAATAATAGAGTTTGGATCGTTCAAAAACTAATTACAATTACTCCATTTGGCTATAGGTAGTCAAAAAAACAACTTAATATTATAAGTAAAAATAATATGCATCATAGAAACGTTGTATGATAAATGATTATAATAATGTAACAAACAAATATTTTGTAAATTTTAGAGCTGAGTCAAAGGTGGAAGACCAGTGTCCCTATTTTCAGTCTGTGAACGATGAATTACGTCGTATCACAAACGAATATTTGTGCGACGTCAAAAGTCACTTGGAGTACTATCCAAATGTACAGCGCGCATCAATTCATTTGATGAAGGTGGCTGGTTTGGCAGCTGGTAAGTATACATAGATATATTAGAAAAGTATAAATATAAATACTCAAAAATGTAATTTTAACTATTGTATCCTATTTATAATATTATTGCTTGTAGTTGTTATACTATTTATATTATTATATTTACAGGACAAAAAATTAGCATGGACATTGAAAATTGTCCTGTGCTGATTAGGGTGTTTCTGACAGCATACGCAAAAATTGGAATGAATGTTGGAGCACTGGAGCAGTGCATTGAGATGGGGACAAAGTTGTTGGAGGAGATGAAGGAGCTACAATCTCAAAACATTGCCGATGCCTAGTTCTCGTCGCCTGAGTTGTAGGCCTCCTCCCCTGAAGAAACATCCATTGGTTCTGCATTGAACATATTTGGAGTTGACGATTGCATCGGGGAGAATTCTTCATTTAAGTCAACACTTTCCATATCAATATCTATAGACATTGACGACATCTCCATCGGCTCTTCAGAAGGTGGTGTCGGCAAATTCACTTCCATCGAACAGTTGTTCACGTTTGCACTTTCGTAGTTCTGCATCTCAATGTCCTCTTCACGTCTTGGAGTGTGGAAAATGCACCACAGCAATATAAATAGGCCAGTCAGTAAAACAAACAAGACAAGTAGTAAAACTCCTAGCAAAAATTAAATATTATTAATATATAATAATTACTGTGTTATTGTGTTTAGCTTGCATAATTGTAAGAATTTACCTAGTATGATATACTCTGAGAAATTTTCATTGGCATCAATTTCCTAGTTAGAAAAAATGTATTAACTTTTAGCATAAATACACCTATACGCAAATGTGTAATTTTTAGAACTTTAATTACTGGAAAGTTTGGAGTTTCTGTTTCCTCTTGTTCTGGTTCGATAACAGTATTTTCTTTTTCGTGTCCTTCATAATCGTCATAATCGTGCGTGCCTTGTAGAATATGTGTAATATTCCATGATCTAATAAACTTGCTAAGAATAGGGTGATTAGCAGGAACATATGAAGTTCTTTTTGGCTGATGCAGGTTAGGCTTAGTCCAATTGTATGTAGGACCGCCACACCCTAGTCCTCCATGGCACAATCGTAGCCAATCATATTCTAAAAAGTAATTATACCTTTGATGAATTTTGTGCCTATTCCATTCTGAATTTTGTGCTTATTCCATTCTGAATCTTATGCTTATTATATCATTTTAATAGTTTTACCTGAGTTATTCATTGCATGATCTGCGACTGGTTGGTATGTTGGAAGCGAACTCTTTGGCAAAGTCTCTTTGGATAACTCGTTCTGTTGTGTGAGTTCAGTTTCAGATAAGGGCTGGTTTGTAGTGTAGTCAGTTCCCTCATTATAATTGCTTTCTAGTTTATCAGTAATCTCTTCCCCCCCTTTGATTCTGTAGTTGAGGTTAGAATGTCAGTCTTTGGTGTTAGAAATCCAAGTAGAACAGGGTGATTTGGCGGAAGAAATGTCTTGGTCCTAGTATTGTTTCTGGTCCAGTCAGGTTTGAACATGCCACATCCTAATCCTAACTTGCAAAGTCGTTCCCAATCTAGCAATTACATGCAATTAAAACTGTGCTAATTTAGATTTTGTGATTATTAAATTAAAATAATGCGTGACTTTTTACCTTCGCTCGGATTTGCGTGAGATATGGCAATTGCCATGCAAACGATGAGTTGAAGCTTGAAAAGCTTCATTTTCTTAATCTATAAATCTGACGAAAATAGTCCCTGAGCCAGAAAGTGTTGTTTTAAAAAAATTGTAAAGTTTTGTGTTGTGTACTAATACTTAAGAAATGAAATCAGTGCTTAAATAAAGTGTCTTCTTCATCAACCAGAGACTTGTTTTATGCTAATTCTATACATCTTCTATTTTGGACATGTACTAGCAAAGATCCGATTCGGACTGATGATGTAGAATAAGATGCTGTGATGGGATCTCTAAATGAGTCATAAACGGAAACTTATAAGTAGAGCATCTACATGAATTTACACTATTGTTAGGTACATGGAAAGTGTCGTTTGCTGATCATTTTGTATGTTAAAAATAAGTGTAAAACAAAGGGCATTAGAATCAGACTTTGATCTCTTTATTTGTACATATTACATGGCTTGTATTACATGTGCTTATTGCGTGCGTGTATAGGGGATTTGTGACGCACAACGCTTTTTGTATAAAAAGTAAATGCCTGTGCTGATCAGCAAAAGTCCCAACAATACTCCAATGACTGCAAATGTAAACAAATTCATATTACATAAACAAAGCATAAAGAATATTAAGAAGAAGAATGTGTGCTGGCTTACCTATAGCTATGATCATAAGCTGCTGAGCTTCAGTTGCCTCTGTAGAAAATAAATCTACGATCTCGTGTGGTGTAGATTCAGCCTGTGTGGGCTCCGCCAATGCATGGGTGCTAGTACTTATTTCTAAGTAACCTATAACATACAATAAGCTACATTTAGCAGGCTTTAAGCAGTGTGGTCATAATCTCACAAGTTCACTCAACCACACACACACACACACACACACACACACACACACATATATATATATATGTATTTACAATAAGTAAATATGCAGTATGTAAATTACGTTGGTTTCTATGTCTTACTGACTTTTTAAATGGATACTTACTTTACATACTGCATATAATAAATTCATGTTCATATACATTTATATAATTAACTTACGTAAGCAGTCTTTACTCTCATCCAAGAGTTGGACAATGGGCTTGTCAATGCTCTTCAGTTTTGACACGCATAAAAAAGTAGAATCAAAAAATTCTACAAAGATGCAAGTGGGGGAGATAAGGCAGGCCGAACAGTCGGTATAATCACACGTACCTAAAATAAAAGCAAGTGTGCATTTTTTAAGTATAGAGAAATATATATAGAAAAATATGTATATAGAAATAGACAGATATAGGTAGGTAGATATAGGTAGATAAATATAGGTAGATAAATATAGGTAGATATAGATAGATATATAGATAAATAAAATTTACCATTGACATTTAAAATTAGTGTTAGCAAAATAAGTGACGGCGTGAAAGACATGTCGTAAAGGCGTAAAAATAGAATACTTTTTTATTAAAGTTTTTTGTCTAAAGCAAACAAATCACCAAGTCTCGGGTTTGCTGAAAAATGTAAGACAATAAAACTTTGATTGATTGATTGAGAATGAAATCCACGTGGAATTTAAGCAGTCCCCGCTCGTCGTCTCAATTTCCCCCCTATGCATGTATGATACGCTCTGCACGAAAGGTCAGAATGTATTGATTAAAAAATCAATTCATTCTTTCCCGAAAATGGCTTTACTCTTACTACTAACATTTCACAACATTTAGTTTGCACGGTTTTTTAAATTCCAGGAAATTTTTAAATTATTGAATCTTCATTATATCACCATCAAACTTATTTTAATCCATTAAAATTTCATCATTGCAAGCAGGTAGGCACACGTTTATTTAGTTTCCAGTGCGTACCTAAGTCGCACTATTGCACTAATGTCTTCCAAAGATGCACATAAATATTAGGATGAAGCAGTCGCAACTTAAGAACTGTATAAATGACGCAACATTTCACCACATTTAGTTTTCTTGGTTTTTTAAATTCCAGGAAGTTTTTAAGTTATTGATTCTTCGTTATAGTATCATCAAAATTGTTTTAATCCATTCCAGTGCGTACCTAAGTCATTCGTTGTGCTGTTTTAGCTCGCCCACTGGGGAGCTTATAGCATCACACATTCTGTCCACCCATACGTGTACCATATCTCTCAAACGCATTGACGGAGTTTGACCAAACTATGCAAAGACAATGCATATAGGCCTGTAGCAAACCCTATTGAAAATGGTTGAAGTTGGTCCGAGATAATGCGCGCTTACTTACTGTTCATTTTAATAGTCCAATACGAAACTATTATAAGTACATAAAAATTGTTATTGCTTTTCGAATAATATAAATTGTTACTGCAATAGTATAGAAATTCCTATACTGCTTCTACCTAATGTTACCTTTTAAAGTAAGGTCAATTATTATAGATTACTGCTTCCACCCTGTGTTACATATTATTATAATATATAACATTGCATACTGCTTCTATTATATGTTAAATATTGCAATGGTATAAAACATTTCATAATATTGCTTCTATTATTACGTAGACAGATTATTATGTAAATACATGATCTTGCTACTGCCAATGTGAAATATGTACAGGGTAACTTTGAAGGGCGAGCTTTACTTTTACGGCTTGCCGTTCGTTTTGCTATGTATTGGACTAATGTTTTCCATAGATGCACATAACTATGATTATGAAGCATTCGTAACTTAAGATCTGTATAAATGACGCAGGATTTCTCTACAATTAGTCTGCATGGTTTTTTAAATTCCAGGAAATAGTTATTGAATCTTTATCATACCATCAAACTTATTTTAATCCATTAAAAATTTCATTGACATATTATGGCGAAATTTTTACCTGCATTGACGTACTTGGTAGCGACTTTTGACATATTGATAGAAGTCGGTACGTTTACATTTCGAAATGACTGATTACCTGGAAAATCGGGAACTGCTCAATTTCAAATGTGGAAAGATGTAACGATGAGTTTGTTATGAAATGTGATGTGTGCAAGCATGTACATGTAGCTAGGTATATCATTTATCGAGAGAGAGAGGAGCAAAGAGGATCGTAAAAATGGTAAAGGAATAGCGATGATGGATTTTAGGATATGTTTTCTTTTGGTTATTTTGGTGTAAAGGCTTTATCTTTTGAAGGCGACCTGCGGGAAACCACTATTATGAAGAGTGCATATTTCCCCAAGTGACAAGTCAAGTACTGACTAAAAAGCCCATAAACTCACTAGCATTTCGCAACATAAAATTCTCCTTTGCTACATCCACATTCAAATGCTAATATTTCGGCCCTGAGATTTTTCAGCACCAACCTAATATTATTTTCTTCCCTTCAGCATTGACTTGGGCTGAGTGAGTTTTATTCTTTTACTGTTGAATTGAGAGCGAGAAGAGAATAAATATCTTTGAGCCTTGAAGAGAGTTAAAGTTTAAACCATTCAAATGATATACCCTCCTCCATCCAACATAACATAACTACATACTACACACCTAATATGAGTAATAGCACAATACACATAGTTTACAGAGTTGTTCACGAAGATAAACTGATCTGCCCAGAAATCAGAGATTTCCTTATGTATTCAATGTCGTTTTCAGTGGTTTCTATGTAGCATAACTCAGCTGAATGGCTTATTGCTCATAAAGTAGCAAAAAAACCAAGAGATTTCGTGTTCGCTGAACCACATGAGATGGAAATATAATAAAACATTTGAAAGACTAATACATTGCAATAAATAGGAGAAACGACGCATTTGGTAGCTATGAGTCATGACAAAGATTGGTGGAGAGATGGATGCAGACATTGTTTACCCAATTCTATTCTCAAACTTTAGCACAATGGAATATATAGATTGAATGAAAAATCTTTTGCAAAATTTCTCTAGGAACTGAATGCATATAACTCAGAAGCAGGTAAATAATTGTAAGTCAAAGGGCGAAATAACATTCGAGGAAATTGAATAGTTTAGCGTTTTAACTGTAATAATAATATAAGTTTGAAAACATGTGATATCTATATTTGTTCCTTGAAGGAAATGGATCAGTTTTATAAAAGAGGATTTATCTTTGGTTCTCGACTGCACATTTTACATGTTTCAGAGATTTATGAAGAGCTGAGGAAACTTCATTTCATATTGCTTAATGACTCGCAAAGTAAGTGTCGTAATTCCTCGAATTTTTACGACTAGTGGACGGAAATTTTCGACACTTGAATGTCGCGAAATTGCTCAAAGTGAGTTTTATGACTACAGACAGACATATTTACACTACACTGGTCTGAGCTGACTGCCTTGCCTGGTGTGACATGGCAGTTGTGTGGTGACTGGTGTTCTTGACGACTCTACTTGCCTCTTCTGTTTTGTACTGCTGTTCGTCTAGTCTACGAAGCTACGCAACTGTGTTGACAGAATCGGATCCTTTGGGTCTGAGACGGAAAAAGCTACTCATCGCTCCACCAAAAACAAACATGCTAAGAAGAATATAAAAATTTTCATAGTATCGACTTAAGTTTTACTATTTTGGTGTTGGGAACTTGTCTTATTTGTCTAGTCGTGGATAGAGATGAGAGTCTGCGGCTCTGGTCACTAAACTCTCGGCTGATCTTGGACTTATTTTTATGTTTGAAGCACACTTATCTGTATCTGTATTTCTAGTGATCTTAAGATGCACAAAGCATGCCTCCATGCAGCAGCAGCCTCGTCTTCATCTTAACAAGGATTTTATTTTCAAGTGGCTACATACGTTTATGTAGGCATAGCATAATAAATAGAAGTAAACCGTAGACTCTGCTGGTAGGTGATTTTCTTGGGTCTCATAATGTTCCACTAACATTCTGACTAACAACATAATACTAGATAGTTTCAATTGAAGTCTCAAGTGGCTCAAGCCCAACTCAATCCAAGAAAACAAGGAAAGTAAAGATAGAAACTTATTGCGCATTGGTGAATAGCATAGAAAAGAAAATCAAGTTAAATACTTGAGATTCTCTTGTAGATTAGTCGCAACCCAAACATTCGAGATAATAATTAACACAATGTTAAGAATTTGTAAGTCTCGTCGGAGATGAGTATCGGAGCCAATAGGTATCGGGAAGAAACGACGATATGTCAAAATCTTATTGTTGTTCAGAGTCACAGGTACAAGGTCTTGATATAATATTACATACCTTAAATCTCTATTCAGAAAGACATTCAATAATAATAGCACACAGCGAAGAAAGAATCATTTATACTCTGCCATTATATTATTGAGAGAGAGAAAGAGAGAGAGAGAGAGAGGAAAACTGACTATTCAAAGTATTTACCAACTGAAGCTCTGTAAGACATTTCCAAGGCGAATACAGATATTCTAGTCGAACACCTTCTTGTTCTTACAGAGTTCTTGCCATTAAAGCTGAGCAAAGCACTAGCCTGGTTGGGTCACGCTATACAAGAAAAGGTGCTTTCAATTCAAAGAAAGACAAGAACTAAACCAAGGCACCCAGGCTTACCTAATCGATATGTGCACACTTGAATAAAGGGAATTTCTTTTCAAAAACTACTTCTTTTTGTCCAAGAGGAAAAATTGAGGAAAACCAACTTTAAACTACACTATACTACTTCACATCTCCTCTTTACCTGATACATCTCCTAGTATATACGTTACATACATACTGGGGCATGCTTTTAAACTTATATTATTATTAGCCAATACGAAAGGAAGCTATTATTTACTTCACTCATATGTGCATTTGTATATAAGAAGTATTCCTACAGACTTAGGAGGAATTTTCAATGAAGAATTCAAGAATATCTAAGAGAAGAGGCTTACTTCGTTTCTGACTGGGTAGAAAAGTTATTGAACGCACCTGTAGACACCACATATTATTACAGACATTATTCCACACATAATAAACAACTACACTATGACATGCATGCAATAGAGTCCCATAAGAGAACCTTCTCTTCACTTTACAATTCAACTCTCAGTCGATCAGGTAAATCTATTTTTTGAGTCTCCGTCCTACTGTATCTTTGACATCGTTAGTCAAACCAAGGAAATAATAATGAAAGTAAAGGTACACACATACAACTCAACTCTCGCTACCTATTTACTTTAACTTACCTTACCGGTCAAAGGTCTGGAATTTTTTGTTTGTCTCATTTGCTTTCCTTAGACCTAAGAGTAGGAACAAAATTTGCGCCTCTACGTAGCTTCAGTAGGTTGGCAATCTATACACACATTTTTCATGCATTTATTCCTAGGCTTTACATTTATTTACCTCTCTTAATATAAAGTAACTTATTTCTATAAGAATGCATTTTATATTGAAGAGTTACACAATTTTATCTGCATCAGGACAAATAGCCAGTAAAGCTTTCATTCAACTACAAATAACAGGCAGTTATTACTTTTGATGCACCTAACTAACCTCTAGGTCTAGGTAATTCAGGTGGTTATTTTAACATTCCAATCCAATCCATTATTGCTACAGGGAGTATCAGTATTTACACAATAAAATCTTTTGTCCCCTTCATCTTTATGGAGTGCTGGGCGGGCAATCAGGCACCTTAATCGAAAAATCTTACCTGTGTATACCTAAACCTTACCTTACAATTACAATAAATACAAACACACAATTGATGCAAAAGACATTAAAATATGAAATGTATTTACCTTCTTTTTATAGAGTTTACCATTTTGTGAGCTTGAACATTATGTTATTATGTACACTCACATTATAGAAATCCAAAGAACTTGCTATTATTTTTTGTGATGCCTTTTCATTTTCCTAAGCCAATTGATTGATTGATTCAAAATTGTCGACAGCAAAACTAATCTCTAGGAATGCAGACCATTTATCACCTACTACCTATATACTACTTATCTATGCAGTCACAGACGTATGGAATACAATTGTTTGCATATTGTTATAAGAAAATGCAAAGTAGGTACCTATTACTATTGTTATTTTTAATTGTATGATTTGTTCCATTGCATTTTGTTTATTTAAACCTTTTTCGTCTAAAATAGTTGTATGAACGAATAAAGCATCTAAATAAACAAAAAGTCTAGACTTTTGCTAGTCCAGCCGCGAATTTTTATGTACGTCAGAGAATAATTGTCATGTTTCTAATATTAACAAAACCTAATGGTTTATATTTTGTAGATGCACAAGAGAGTTGGAGATCACTACAAGAAGGTTGGTTTTATTATGCAATTCAAAATTTGTACAGTAGACTTTAAATATATTTAAATGTACAACTCCATCCTCCATCTGAGACCTGCCTTAGCCCACCCTAAATCCTTGATGTAAATCAACTTAAAGGAGTAAAAAATCCTTTCCACGTAAATAAAGACATGATTGATTTGAATAAAACTAGTTTTTATTCAAAATACAAAAATTCGAACTTATTGTAGTTGAATGAATATAAAGATTCAGATTTTATCTGTCATGGAATGTTCCTTCAACTGTCTTGTCAAATAAGACGCAAGCGAAGAAGTGTCACCTTGCTCTAATAGCGCTATGACCTTTCTCTAATTTTACGTCTAAATACCAATTATTCTTCAGCAATTGGTTCATTACAATAACAGGTTTAGGGTTTACCACAAACAAGTGGTATGGTAGCTTGCCTTATTATTATCGATATGCAATCATTTAGAATTATATGTAGGTATTACATCCGCCTGTATTATTACGATTAACTTTTTGTAGTATTTCGAACATTTGGGGCACATAATAATTACTTTCAACAATAAGGATCACCAATGTCTTTTTCCAGTAAATTGGCACAAAATCTGATGTTTTAAAAGACATAACTGAAAATGCACATACATTATCAGCAATCATGTAGTATTAATTCATTAATTATTCACAATTTCTGATCCAAACATGATCAGAATCTGTGAATGAATATCACAATTATGTATCGAAACAAATCTGTACAGCATTATGATGTTTTGTACCGATACATAATATCAGCCAGTTCTGTGTTGATATAACGTTGGCATTATCTGAAATCTTTTATTACGTTGCTGAAAAAATGTTATTTATACTGGATAAAGTACTATAAACAACATCTGTGAGTAATTAAAGTGTAAAACATCCTATAGATATGCACTATGTATGTATTTGAATTGCATACTACTCGTCTTATATGCAGCATTACGCAATGCTGACAATTACTATAGCGGACATTTTCCCTGTAATAATCACAAGGTTATATTCAGGTAGACATATTATAGCTATGAAAAGTAATGAATAGTATCGCGTCAAAGGCTTCTCATTTGCATTGGAAGATGTTGCACAATTTGAGCAGAGAAAGAAGCTTTAATCTCTGTCACATCTGTACTGAAGGAATACATTTCTGTGCAAGCAGTTACTTATGTAGAACAGAATGTATTACCTGGATTAGGAAAAACTAAAATAAAAAATCTTCTACGGGAGATAGTAATCGTCCATGTGCTACTATGAGCAGCCCTAAATATACGAATAGCAACTTAAATATTCAAAGTTACGACATCCTTTTAGTGCGGGGACATAAAATCACGTTTCATTGCATGGTTTTACTTAATTACCGATTAGACCGATTTTGTTCGTTACTTCAGCTGGCTGACAGCAGTTTTCAAGATTTTAGATTCAATTCCATTATGCCCAAATTAATTTATTTTCTTTTTAAAGCGAATGCTAGAATATTTTTGGCAAAACTGTGTACAATAGCTAGAAAGTATTAATACTTGTGCTGGATATCACAGAGACAAAAGCACAACAGTACCGATACATGATACATAATATACATATAAGCTTATCAAGCATAATTATATAGAAAACGAGTTTCAATGATACCTAAGACTGAAACCTTATGAACATGCATCTATCATGTTTATTGATTGCATTATGTCTTTGTCGAGGTGCTTAGGAAATTGTTTCTCTATTAAATCACAGAATGCATTACGTGAATGATGGTAAAATGAATATTCATTAAGTACTGCGTCGGTAAAATTATGAAAGCTGTAGTGGAGGGCATGTTGATAATTGTCAGTCAGAGACCAGAGATTCTTCGAAAGATGAATTCAGGTTGATTCCAAGATGTGAAGGCGCGTGGCCTGTGCCATTCAGCTATTAAGAATAATAGAATTGCCAGCCTTTTCACATTTTCACCTGGCCTAGTGGTGGTCTTTTCCTCAATATCCTTACTTCACTTGACCAGGTGCAATCTATTCGGCTCACAATAACACAGCACAGTACAGAGAGTAGAAACTAGTCAATCTACTTGTTTATCTGTACCGAGCGAGGGAAGTTGGCCAATACCAATAGTGTAATACGAGGTAGGATAACAACGTTACAGCTTCGGACACAGACGCGATGTTTTCCTTATTGAACTGTAATATTCCTTCAAAGCAGTTTATATAGTAATAAATACGTACCCTTTCGCGTGCTCAGTCAACTAATAACTACTTATCTAAGCTAACCCTTTGGAAAGGTGTTCGAACAGATCACCACCGGCAGGAATAGAGGATTTTCCTACTGTATTTCATGCTCATTTCCATAATAATTGTGATTTTTTAATATACCAGGGAAGAATATATTATAGAGGCATTATCGATCGACATTATCGGCAGTCTAACTCTGTCCGGCTTCTAATTTTTTAATAAAGACTCTTTATTGAGAAAAAAAATTATTCTGTCTGCATTGCTTTTCGAGAAAAAGATCTGACACGAGTTAGTATTTAAATACTGTTTTAAAGTGGGCCCTAAACTAACGATATAATAATTATATGTTATACGGAACTCATTAACTCATTAAACATTTCTTAACCCCTCGACCTTTTATTAAACTCGAAAATCTATGAAGCGTGGCTCATTAAATACTTTAAATTTAATATGTAAAGTAATGTCCCAACACAGGTACTTTGGTTAAGACTTCGCCCAAATGAAAGTCGAATTTATGTAAGAGAATGCATTGCATATCAAAACGAAAAAGGTTTCGTCATATTTAGCGTAGTTTCTTTTTTCCAATGTATCATTTAATTTATTATAGAATTCAAAAAAAGTTTCGTAATGCTTATCTTCCCCTATTCCGAATAGTTGATCTCATGTTGCTGCGTACAACCAGTGATAACGAGTTACAAATTGGAAAAATGGAACCTGTTCCTTCAGATTTTGTATTAAATGTTGGTTCAGTTCTGTTGCAAGAGAAAGATACATAGTAATATGAATATTGTATTAATTACGATGAAGATTATTTCTACAGGAAGCATTACGCATCGACAAGTGGGCAACTTGTATAATTTCCTTGAATTCTTAGATTTTTATGCTCACTTTACGTCCTTACTTTACGTGCTCACTTTACGGACTGAAGAATACTAACAGTAGTAGCTTCGTATCAAAATGTTTATTTCAATATTTATTCATGGAAATCATCCTACAAAACAGATCGCCAATATGTAACTTTTTAGCTTTTCAACTCAAGGTATATACCTATATATAGTAGTGTGTTCGAAATAAACTGAACATTTAGGTATATTATTGCATATTTTCTTTAACCTTTCAATAACTTATAGCTACTCAGTTTTTAGATTGTGTTTCTCAATTTCCTTTCCATTTATTACAACACTAAGGGTGTTTCAAACTGTCTTTCCTACACACTAATACCGCTAACTATGACGCACTACTTACAATATATCAGAGATTTATTGGCACACTCTTACAGTCTTACCTTAGGTTGTCTAACAATAACTAAGTATATACATACCTAGGTATTTAGTGATCCTCATTTCGATTGCTGGGTATAAAGTGATGAGACTGCCATCACTTGGTACAAAGCAACCTCTCAACATCATGAGGGATCGTTTGCTAATGTGAACGCTAAAGAAACAATTAACATACCCATTCATACAAGTTACAAAACACAATGATATTACGACGTAATTGATTAGTTTTCTACTAGCAATAAAGATTTTAAATTCAATCTTAGGAAGTAGTAACTCAATTGTAGCTATTATTTTTTCACAATGTAATTACGTATGATGATCATTGGATACCGTCTCATAATTTTGATCTCCTAATTTTCTTACCAATAGACTTCACATAAATCGAATTGGCTAATAATTGTAAAAAAATAGTTTCAGCTTTGTTTTAAATAAATAGGTCAGTTGTAATGACTTGAACGTATATAATTTATGTAATGGTCTACAAGTTTTTCGTCTCTAAATGCAGTTTCCTCACTCAAAAAATGTTGACTATATTGGAATGAAAATTACAAAACTGGCTTACACTGTACAGAAAGTAAGTAATAAAGAAATAAAGCATAGTTTTATTAGTATTCATGAAGACACTGAATATATAGCCAGGTATACTAGTTTTGCATGAGACAAAACGCTATAAACTCAGCCCACCAGGACGGCATAACAGTAATAGGCATAACTATACACTTTCTGATTTACGCAACATGCTAGCTAATATAACAAAGTGCGTTTGAGTGCAAGTGAGAAGCAACAAAAGAGCAATAAAAATTTTAATGAGGTGATCCAAGCGAGACAGCTGAAATATTATTACGTTTATTTGCATGGTTAAGTCTTAGAAATGGTTTGATTCATTTCTGTTAAGACGATGACACATTGCTCATCTTTGCTGAGGGGTCATGAGGCATGTCAATAGACGACGACTTAGATCTCTACTGCTTCGTGCTTTTTGGGCAATCCAATCATCACATTAAAAGAAGGCATTGCATTGTATGGCAAAGACACTAAAAAGGCACCACATCACCATCAGATAAAATTTGATGTGCCTAACGAATAAAAAGCTTCCCTTTCTAATAATTTAGAAGGGATTTAATCCAAAGAAAAGTTTCTTTTGAATCCGATTGTGTGCTCATCAGACAGAAGACTAAGAAAGAAATTTCAAGTTCAAGTTTATTTGCATTGAAAGTCCCCTTTTATTTATATA
Organism: Tomocerus nigrus; assembly: GCA_019776505.1. Lineage (NCBI taxonomy): Eukaryota > Metazoa > Arthropoda > Collembola > Entomobryomorpha > Tomoceridae > Tomocerus > Tomocerus nigrus. The sequence continues at coordinate 14,063 of JABASI010001176.1, forward strand.
TGGAGATGAGGATGAGAATATTATAATAATGTTATAATTTATGTGGCGACTAAAGGTAGGATGAATCTCAAAGATACCTCTCCGTCCCAATCATAACTGACACAAAAGCAATCATAAAAGACGGTCTCGATCAAATACGAAAAGGGAGTGCGTTTACATTTTACTGTTTATTATGCAAATTTAGCCAGTTAAAGTTCGTGACGATTCATTTCCGTATGGTCTCAAATCTTTTTTGTCCAACTGACCCTTATCCTTTAATGTCACCTCACTCTCTCTTATTCACTTGCTCTTTCCTACCCAGTGTACATAATATACATAATATTATACAGCAGACACGTAGTTTCTAGCTCCATGATTCTATTCATTTAAAATATCCACACATAGTGTCTAAAGCAAAGTAACTAAACTTGTTTAATCTAAGTCTCAATAAGTCTCAGGTAGTATTTCGGGTCCGGTGGGCTCGCAGTAGTGCACATTAAATTATGTATTCAAAGCATCAAATTATTATTTCAATGTATGGCACAACAAAAACTTTACTGCTCTATCTTTTTACTAGACACATTCGGTTACTTTACATTACTTTACTGGAACACTGCACATCAAAAGACAACCAACCAGTTTATAGTGCTCTTTAAATACACAATATATTCATCTACTTATATCTACAAATGTTTCTCACTAATATTTGTTCAAAATCTTTGGATCTTATGCAAGTATTCAGTGTATCTATATACATAATGAGTATAAAGTGATCTGATTGCATTATGCGACATACTAGCACCGAGATACATATCACATCCCAGGACAACACTAGACAAAAACACTTTTATGTCAGCATTAAACTACTTATTACTATCTATTTTGTCTGACCGGTTTCGTCTCTTATGTTTCCCCTCAGATAAGCACATTAATACGATCTTATGATTCCGAAAGATGCTATAAAATCATTTCCCTGTATCAACATCATACGTAATGACATAGATAAGTTATGTAGCTAAATATGAGGAACGAGAGAGAGAGAGAGAGAGAATTTGATACTCGGTCTCGGTTAGGTTGGCGGGAGGGAATTATTCAGAGAGTGGAAGATATGAGATGGGACATGAGAGTAACAATACAATTGAATTTCACTGAAATAAAGGGCAGCCATTGACATTGAAGCCCAAACCCTTTATTACTACAGCGATATTATGAGACATTGAGAGTGCCTCTCTGTGAGTAATACTATTCAGGCTACTATCTACTGTTGTTGGTGAATATAGTAAATAAGGGATGAGATCCTTACATTAACTTCTACTTTACATAACATAGTTGCGATAGATCCCTGCCTCGTTTTCTCTCCTACATATTTCTCATCTTTAGTGCTCATCAGTATGCAAGACCATGTATGAATCTCCAAATCACGCAGAATATTCATTCTGTATCACACATTAGAGCAAACCACCCGTCAGACATCCATTTTTGTTCCCACACTTAATTTTCGGGAAACTGCCTAATCCATTAATTACATACAAAGCATGTCGTTGTCGCCACCAACAGACAATTCCAACTGCACTTCGCCACTGCTATTCATTGTCTCTTAATTTTATATTTCCCTTATTAAACCCACGCTCTGACAGTTATGTTCGGATATTATTAACCAGCAGTCCTAGACACAAAATTACTTATCAAATGAAATATTATCCTTGAAAATATTTCTTTACATTGTTTCCCTTCACGAATTTTAATGCTTTAATGCATCATCACTTTCTTCATATTCAAGCAAAGGTAATCAGAAACCAAGAATATATGTATCCAAGATTTTAGAATTTTGGATTACAAGAACAAAGTTTGTATTTCTAAACCTTATTATTCTGCATTCTGCTGTATACTTTAGGTAGATACTTATAGTAATCGATGCTTGTTGATAAATATGCTTCTTCTACTGATATAAGTTTAAATTCTGTAGATATGTGTCGTTTATACTTGGAAAGCCATTGCATTGTTATATGCATAGAGATTTGAGATTTGTGTGATAGAATTTTAAACGCGCATGCATAACAAAATCAATATGTTGCCCTTGCATTCAGGTAGAAAAATCTAGAAAAATAGATTGTTTTTCAACCGAAGTTATTTTGGCTTGAAGGATAGGACTTACAATTAATAGATGCAGGATGCAGTACATAATATGTAGAAATGCATATCCAGGAAAGTGTTAGGTAACCCTCTGTCAACAGGAATACATTATTTAAATTTTGTCATTTGTCAACGCAAAAGGAAATCAATTCAACTGGCAAGTGTGATATGGGCGGTTAAAGAAAACTCCAGAACATGCACGCATTCAATTTATTTATATCGATACAATTACACTGTATGTAAATACTGGATACGTTGCCTATTTGCTTATTTAGATATACTGTTTACACTTTCCTTAACCAATGAAGATGTAGGAAAGCCCATAATATGAGTAAATAAATCCTATATCTATCAATCGACAATCACAATTTCACAATAGAACGCTGAATCAACTTCCAAATAACTGGGTAACAAAGCATTAGTAAGCAGTACGAACTAAACTTACCACATAAACATCATTTCTATGCATTTATGAAACACTTGTTTACTCAAAAATCGCCACGCGACCTTTTATCAGTATAACTAAAGCTGCAAGCCCTGTATGCGTAGCTTGTACTATATCTTAAATGGATTTAGATCTATGTATGTATACGACGCGAAAGAGTTTCCTATATAGATGGAATAAATATTAAATATTGGTTGGACTGAATCTCTTAGTTCTTCCCTCAGGCTTCAATTATTTCAAGCTGGGCATTATCTCTGCCTCCACGTATTTATTTTGTATGTGTATGCAACGTGCATATTGTCAATCCAATTCATTCATCGACTCTAATAGGAATTCTATATGGATACACGGAAAGTACATCTACCTAGGCAGTTACACACGTTACACTTATATGACATGACAGTATTGAAATATAAATGTTCAGTAAATTGTAAGCAATAAAGTCGGAGCCTATATAGAAATCATCAGATAGCATATCAGGTCACTGAGATAGGAAATAATGAAATCAATAAAACTTTTCTCAGCAAATATCTGCAATAGCTAACATTGAACGTTGTGCGAGTTGGAGTGAATTGGTCTGACTGAGTGGAGATGAAATAATGGAGCGCCGTTACGTTGGCTTAAGCTTAAGGCGTCGTAATGTTCGCGACGGGTCATGAGACTTGAGGATTCATTTTGACAATATCAATCACTTTCTCGCTCTTATCTAAGCCACATGATTGACATTTGAGTCCCAAACCCTCCTTTGTTCTTTACTTGGACAATCATTCTCGTCCTATCTGTCCAGTGCAGCACACTTTCCTTGGTTTTTATGACATGTTTCGTGGATGGACACACTTTACTTGTTTAACTCTACAACAACCCACTGCACTGCACACTGCACTTCATTGCATCTCTCCCATTTAATGAAATATATAATACATCTACTATTATACTACAAACTCTAAAACGGCAATCCACTCGTATAGAGTATCACCAGATAGAAATATGTATATCTTCTGTCATACTAATTTAAAACCAAAGAATTATAGATACACAATATCTGTATGGGCAATGTAGAATTGTGCAAATAACGGATGAACGAATATTTCCGTAGCGGATTTCTATTTATTTTGTTTGCAACATTATTCATATGAGTGGTAATTGCATTCATTTATAATAAGGTATAGGTAGGCATTTGTAAAAAGTAGCGTAAGATTTGTAGGGCTGTATTATTATGTGTATTAAATATTAGGAGACAAGACAGGCGACCTGTTTCATCAAACTTTCCCTTCATCCATCCGCATTATTTGAGAGATTAGGAATTTAAAGGCATAAAGTGCAGTAAGTAGTTGAACAAAGAAGAGCAGGAGATCTACAATGTGAATCTGTATTACGAACAATATTTGAATTAAATGAGAGAACAAGAGGATCACCTTTATGACCTGCAATTGATTAGCTTCCAATGAACAATATACAATAACAACGTCTTATCTTGATTGTCTGTCTGCAGCACATTTCATTGTATACCTGTTCTGTTTTGTTATTAGTCTTGCTGCTCAATGCTCCTGTTCCATTCTCTGCAAATCTCCTCGTCTCTATTTACTAACAAGTAGAGCTAACAATAAGTAGGACCTGGTTAACTACTTATGCTCTCCTCCAAAGTAGCCAACATAACAAGCAGTCCCATAAAATATGCTAATAATATTATTATCATGCTAAAGTACATGTATACCTATATTGCAAAGTATTGGCAAGATAATACGCCGTTATGTAGCCTTATTGCTAAATCTTCATACATCTCTAAACACAATTGCAACTACATAAATATTATACTTTCAAACATATAGGTATATGTACATACTATATTGCAAAGTATTGGCAAGATAATACGCCGTTATGTAGCCTTATTGCTAAATCTTCATACATCTCTAAACACAATTGCAACTACATAAATATTATACTTTCAAACATAATATAGGTATGTACATGGAACATGTTACTACTATCAATAAGTACAATATAGATAGTTACTATAAACCTACAAAGTTATAACATAATAATCTTATAGTAAAATATTTATGTATACAGTAGCTATGTTATAATAATTATGAATATTGGTGCGAAGTGAACTTATGTGGATATTCTTTTGGTGGTAGGCCTTAACTTTACAGCGTTCCGGTTATGGCTTATTGAATTTAGGGCGTCATTACATGAACCATTTACAGATTTAATGTTTTTACATAACAAACAATAAAGCTTACAGTACTTCTAAGATATTTTGTTATTTGTAAATGTTAAGGTGTATCTTTCGTATATGATGTGTAACTGTTACTTACAGGTTGAGAATTCTGTATCAATACATCACACATGCATTTCCATCCCTGCCCTGTATTCATTTGAAATGAGGAAATCGCCTCCTCCTGTACCACACAACAGTCCACACACTCCACGTGCAACATTTCGGTGAATTCTCTATTTATTTTATTTATTTCAAATGAGAATTTCTGTTTGAGCTCCTATCAACATCAACTCACGGTGGTTCCATTTCTATTTGTTGTGTATCGACATCAACACAGGGTTGGTCTCCTTATTGTAGCAGAGCAGGAGAGAGGAACTTGCCCGTAAAGTTTGTACAATCATTTAAAGATTCGATACGCTGCCTGGGTGGTGACGCTTTGAAGGATTTTTATTTCCCGTAAAAGGCATAGATTCCTTAGGCCGGCTGACAGATTCCCTAACAAGTACATAAAGAGATGTAGCTTTCTACCAAACCAACTTGACTCTCTTCTATTCAACTCTGTGCTAGCAAAATAACACTAACATAACATTGATGACAATGCTGCTGTACAAATACTATGCGGTTGATTCAATGAATCACTTTTTTCAGCCATATGATTTCAATCTGATTTAACGCTGAAATCACAGTTTCCGACATTTTATCTTTTCACAGAGAATTAAAGCCGAAAATATGTAGCAAATACAAGATGGACTAACATTTTAGGATTGTTAATTGTTATTTATTATGCCCATAATCCATACACACGGCCACGGCAGACAGACTATATATTGGACTGACAAGTGACAATCTATTTTTGTAATTTAAAAAATAGAAAAGCAAACCCGTTTTAGAAATTCAAGCATTTGATTTTTATGTTCTCAAGCAATGCTTACGTATGTGATTTACTTGAAAATTAACATGATAAATCGATCTGTTAAAAATCAAATGTAAAATTATATCATTAACTGTATATTAAACTAATTGGTCAATGCTACATGTAAATAGGTAAAGACAGTAATGTAGCCTTACAGTTACAAACTAGAAAAGTAAAGTCAATACAAAAAACACTTGATATTTGCTGTAAGGGGAGAAAAAGTATATACCTCAGATCAATAGAAGTGTCGTTATCAATACCACACAGTACAAACTTTATGGCAAATATTTTTAGCTTTCTAAACACGTACTAATGGATCTGGGCAATATTTCATGGAAATATAAGAATGACCGTGGACATCTATATCCAATGATCAGTCATAAATGACTAATGATTCTTGATGAATTCATCACCCGTTTTACAGCCTTTTTATTCTTCAGCCATTACATTCAAAATTAACATTCACTCTCTTTCACTCTGATGCACTATGCAATCTGTACAATCGCAAACACAAATGACTTGTTACTCATACTGAAGCTGCACTTATATAAATAGCTGCCCATAATATAAAAGAGAACAAAACTAACACCTCTGCATCTAACTAACGTATTTATCTTCTTCCTCTACTGGCAGTGATACTCCGAATACCATTAAAAAAACCCTAATGACCATCCACCATCGTGTATAAGTTATAAGTAAGTATAAACATTATTTATATCGACAATAATAATAGCTGAAACACTTGTAATATGATCATACAATTAGTAAGCACACAATGCAGCTTTACAATTTGCAAGAGTAATGTGCATAAGTACCTTACCATAATACTACTATCTACTATGTACTTAATATTAACAATTGCGTAGGTACTTATAGTTCATGTTAACAATTGTTACACACATAACTGCAAGGGCAATATCTATAATCTAATAATAAGTCATTTGGATGCAGACTTTAATTACACCTTATTATTATGTGTATAAGTGTAAGGGATATTAACGGTATTACCACTGTGTTACAGTGAGTGACTGTTGATTCCTTTTTAATTTATGGCTCGTTTTCCATTTCCATACAACTGTAGTATGCAAAACTTTAAATGAAAGTTGTACAGCAACAACTACTGTTGAAAATAATGCACACATGGATGAGCAGGTCTGTGAAAGTGAGAAGTGTGCTAATGTACACAGTTATTACATGGTGCATAAGTAAAAGTTATTAGCAGCCATGCGTATGATTAATTTTTTTCTCATTTCTTTGTGTGTTGTCCTATCACATAATTGTACCATTAGGCATTATAGAGATGACAGCGATTAAGCGATCTGTCTGTGGTTGCGGTTACGTCATCGAAAAATCTCTAATATCATCTAGATGCGCTTACTGTTTAAAAATTATAGTTGTACTTTTCGTTTTTATACTTTTTCAGTATTTACTATTAGATATTTTAGGCGATATTATTTATAGCTGAGCACAAAGAGCTGTAAAAGCAGCCATTTCTTTGCAAGTCCGTAATAAGTGTACGACAATACAATTAGCTCGGCTGACGACGACAGTATAAGGATGCGATGCAATGCTATTAAAATTGTGAAAACTTCAAGCTTCATTTATTTTAGGTAAAGTTTAAGTTAAGAAGTAAATCCTTTCCTGTGCAAAGGGAATCTGGGATTCTTTTGGGATGGAATTAGATATCGGTCGACTTTCATGGTGACTCGAATCAAGCGTTTCTGTATTAATCCAATTTACTAGTTGGTTGTCAAAGGAGTAGGAATCTTTAGATGTACTTCATCGGCTCTCTCTCAACCGGAGCATTACACAAATTAAACCCGAAAAACCGATGCTATCCAAGTGAATGAATAAAAAACTGTGAATAAAGGAGATCATAGACGAAATTCCTTCGTCTCTTTTTGTCGGCAAGTTCCTTTGACCCCCTTTCCATTTCTCGGCTATTTTTCTTGATCATCCATATTTACTTTTCGTCTCGTTTCGTCCGCCTACACAACGCAACCCTTTGCAATACCTAATACTTTTCTCATACAAAACAACACAACACAACGAACTTCTCTTTAAGCTTCCTAACTGCCATTTACTAAAAAACGTAATCCTATTCCCTTACTTTATTGCGTTACAGGCTGACAATGAAACTGACTTTTCTGTCATTTATTCTCTACGTCTCCTTGTTCTCCCTTTGCTTTGCTTTGGTGAATTTCGACCTGTCCTACTGAATCTTTCCAGCAGGCTTCAGGTTTCTTTCATACCAGCATGCAGCACTTACCTACATAGAATTCCCTGACTCGCTGCCTATACTGCACCCTAATAGTGCAGAACATTCTTTATGGAGGTAGATACTAGATACTTAAGCACATACATACTTTTACGTCACTATTCTTTATGGTTGAGATATCCACACATGTTCTCTGATCATTCGACAAATAATTTAATACTATTTATTTAATATCTCTCTAAATTGCATCACAAACCAAGAAACTTTAGGGTATAGGTATTCATAATAAAATATGGTTGAGCCGACAATAAATTAATGTAATTTTGTATTGAAATAGGTAGCTTAATCAACAGGTACAACGTACAACTAGTATTTCGCATAGAGAAAAACTTTGTCTCTAAATTATATTTATTTTGTAATTAGTCGATTCATTAAATGGTTTATATCTAGTAATATAATTAAGGGATTTATAAAAAACTTTATCACCAATCTAACATATTAAACCATTCTTATTTTCATTAGTATCATTAGTAGGTAATTCCTCATGTATCATATTCATTATTTACTAAAACATTAGTAATAGTTAATGATACGTAATATTTAATTGACATACTTACCTGTGTGACATCATTTCAGGTTACATACCATACTATAAAGATGACTAAATAAAATTTTTCACAGTTATTCAAATATTATTATTTCCTTTGTCGCATTATCACCATAATATTTATCACCTTACACTGTTTCAATTTGTGTTAAAATGTCATCCACAATGCAAACACCAGGTGTCTATGCACTAATGTAAGTCTTGGGCTCATAGGTAGGGAACCTAAAAGCCATGGACAAACATTACAATCTTATCATTTTCTCGTTTTATGTGTATTTTAGCTTTATTCATACATTCGACCGATTTTCAATTGAAAAATGCAAGAATGAACTCATGGGAGCATTAATATTTATATTAACGTATTTGACTCAACATTTTACTGTTCTGCAGCTCTTTAAATAATGATGCACGATGCACCTCTCCTTCGACAATTAGGAAGCAGAGAAAAGAAATTCTAAGGGTTTGTACGAAAAGGGTTACTTACTACAGCTACAAACCATCCAGACTGAATTTATTTATGTGAACATAAACTGCACATTGACATTAATTGCTAACAGTCTTAAAAGAAGTATTATCTACTTATATTATACGTATGTAGGTACATACAATGCGATAAGTGTAAGTGTGAAAATAAGCATCGTGTCGCTTCTTTTGTACTTTCTTGTACAATAAAATATCATAATCATCTACGCACGTTACCGCTTATCGTTGAGTATTATATTATAGTTATTATTAGCCACTCTATCAGCATCAGACACATTTAAAAAAAGGCGATTAAACTCACGTTACCCCAGACTCATACGTAACAAGGCTTTATATTATTTTCTCTTTTAACGACTGTTTCTATTCCTGGGTGCAGAAGCAGAAGTCACAAAGCCAGTCAGCAATATCTCGCAAACATACTCTATCTTAAATAGTTTTATATGTTCTTCAATATTTACTTGGTCGGATTAAGTACTCAAATGAAATGTGTTGCACCAAATAGGATTTAAGTACTGTAAATGAATCTAATCGGACGAATGCGCTTGCTGTACTGATATTGCATTATTGTGTGTCTCACCCGAAGTATTTTTTATGTCAAGTCATTGACCACTTATGTAAGAGATCGTTTATTCCGTAAATCGTCTCATACAAACAGACTTATTTATTGTAAGCAACAAATAGTTACACAGTTCCAGAAACGTATCCATTAGTTTACATTACATTAAAAGCATCTTCATTGATTAAATTTCGGCTGAGATTAGGAGCCATCATTGCATCAGTCATCACTCTCATCACTAAGCATTTATTTAGTAGAAGGTGCGGCTCTTTCTGTTTGTTTAGCACTGACCATCCGGTTGGGGTTGCTTTGTGTAAATTTCTATATCAGACTTTGGTTTTAAGGAACGGCAGAGTATATACCTACACAACAAGGTTAGTAATCACGTCAACTGCCCTGCTCCAGGTGAGTCTGATTTTTAAATAATGAATAAAGGAAAAAGGTTTGAACTAGATTAGCCAGTCCGATTGTTCAAATTAAAATCTATATAAATGAAAGGAGCAATCTCAATTTATATAAATATAGTAAGCTAGTAAGCATATAAAAGAATATATTTACGTTAACAGCTAATCTATATACATAATTGTTGTGTAATGTAATGCAACCTTTGTTGTACCTTAACACACATCGCGCATCGCACACCTGTACATACAGTATTTTATTTTATAGATATCAACCAGATGAAATAAAAACTTTCATTAAAAGTTCCATTCCAGAGCTAGAGTGAAAGGCAGATTATTTTGTTTTTGTATTTTGTTAATTCAAATAGTAAATGCAACTTCAATATTTTTGTGATTCAATGAGCTTACTATATGCTTAATACTTTGCTTACCTACTTACTACCGAATTCCGAATTCCACTAACAGACGAAAAATGTTCACCATAACATGAATATTATTTTCAGCAATTTTATGTGCTCCTTTGGTATATCAATCTGAGATGGAAATGTCATTTAGCAAAATGTTCCTTTCCATGAATGATTACATCACATTAGCATATCCAGCTGTCTCTCCTATTGCTTTTTGGTTACCAATTTTCCCCTGCGCGCGCGGTGTATTCAGTCAGAGCAACTACAGAGAGGCTTATTGCTAGTATTTTTATATGTATAAATATATACAGTACTCTAGTCAGACTGTCAGACTATACAGCATCAGTACTAAGGATAGGATCGGTTTTTATTCATCGAAAATGTACAGTTCAGGAAATATTTAATTTTATAGAGAGTCACTTCTATTACAAACTAATGAATTGGAGTTTTTTTTAGTAGATGTGCTTGTTTTGCATACCCTACTAGTATACTTAATATAGCCGTTGTCCAATTTCTTTCGTAATTACTTTACAAGAGATTAGAAATATCTTAATGGGTTATTAGAAGCTAGATCTGAGATGATGGTAGATTAAAATTGGGTTCAGATTCTTTCAACTAACCGCGGCTATTTTCCTTGAGATTAGCATTAAAGAGTCTCGAGGATAACATTTTTACTTATTATTACGATATCAAGTGTTCGACGGCCACAGTCTTCATCTGGACAGGACCCATGTTAAATTGCAATCATATTTGTAGGGCATTCTGACACAAATAGTTCTCCTGATGACGACGACAATAGCATAGTTATCAATGCGATAACCCAAATTATTTACTCATTCAAGTCACGGTCCCTAGCATATAATTTTTCTCCAAGTAAGGGAACCGACTCGATCCAAGCTCTGTTGCACATGCATGAGTGGTTATCATTATCTCATTTCTGCATTTGCCCTAGACTACGGCAAAGTAAGGCAGGCTAGGTAACTAGTGCAGTTTCGGACAGGTGAGACTAATCTAGAATATCAGAAACACAGCAGGAATTCATTTTTCCAAAGTAAGTATTTATCTGTTTCTACAGCTGAGATGAGAGAATCGTACTTAACCTAAGCTCGTGCCGTTGCAATTGCATTGTCCAGCATTTCAACTAGGCTGACTAAACCTCACTTCCCTTTTCATCTATAAATCCGAGAATTTATGCCTAATTCACCATTCAGGACAGTTACATACTGCGCACTATTTTCTGATTAATTTTCACATAGCATACGAATACATGCTTGCAATAAAATTGTTTCCTTCTTTGCTTTTACAATTTTATTTTTTTAGAGAAGTTCTTTTCAATTTTTGAGCACTAAAGGTCTACATCACATAAACAGTATGGTAATCCTCTAAAGACATTTGTCCAAAGTCCAACTGGCGTTCACTTGCATTTCTAGGTTTCTACGCAGCAAAGAAAGTGAGTATTTCTAGGTAGGTTCCTACAGATATATCTTATAAATTGTGTTATAGGGTACGTATTTAGTCGGTAGGTACTTATCCAATTTTGGGTAGCTATATTTTTAGGTTCTCCGTGTTTTTACTTAAGTTTTGATCTGCAATTATTTATTGCCCTTGGGAAATGATCCGTAGAGCAGAAGCTTGTACAGATAAAAAATCAAAGATTGACCTGCTGTGCCTTTAAGCTGTTGGCTACGCTTGCTATTTTTCATTTCTATTGTTGATGAGAGGACTGAGCCTTTTCGTACAATACTTCGACAATATGGTGATTGAGCAAGGGTCAAATAGCTATCTAAGGAAGGTACCTTTATCTAACGAAGAGGATTGTCTGAATACCTATAACGAGTAGCTAAGCAGGAAAGAAAGCGGCCTAGAGCAATATCTGAGGATGAGTAACCGTTACCATTCGACATTCTATCTCAATGTATTATGTAACTATAATAATATGTACATTTGTATGCATATGCATTTTGTCTATTTCGTGTTTTCGTATTACAATGGGGTTCTATCTGTACTATCCTTTCAATTCTTAACCTCTTGTATTTTTATTAGCGATCAGTTTCACTTTTTTGGCACCTGATTTGTGATTTGATCAAAAGAATGTGCCCAAAAGTTTATTTTTGTTTCCTGACCGTAATTTAAATTGAATTTTATCTCCGTTATTTATCATCATACAATAAGTTGAGGTTAACAAGTAATTGTGTGCAGAGAATTTATTATAAACATCGCGCATCTATTTTTATTGAAGAAAGATCCAAGAACCTTCATACCGATATTGAAGTATACCTATATGTTACTATTAGGTAGGTTATTACAATTTTATATCATGAGGAATAACTAGAGAAATTGGCGATACCGTATAAAAAGACGCGTAGATGACTACTCACTCTTTGTTCACGAAATAAATGTAAAAAATACGTTCAGAACTTCCACGATATGTGATGTGCCATAACATTAACAATTATGAGTGGGTAGGGAGGGCAGGTTGGGTTCATATGAGTAATGATTAAGAGCATTGATTCAATATGTAATGGTTTGTAGGTAGTACTTATGTGGGTCCATAATATATACGCACAGCCCTTGTATCGTACACAGGCAGGTAAATATTAATTCACATCCATGAGAATTCGATTTACGGAAGGAAGGGTCACCCATCTGAAGCAGCTTCGTAACTACATAAACAAGGTATCATCAGTTAGGGATTATTAGGTGAAGGGTGAAGTGGGTTTAATGTGAACTATCTTTTAGCTAGAGAGCTGAGCAGAACAACAGATGAGATCACTCAACTTATTTTCACCCAACGGTGTGTTTAGGGAAATAAATTCCAGGCTAAGAACATTAACGGCAACAATATTACGAAGGATCATGAAATTTATATGGTGCAAGTGTCAATGGAAATAATAGAGAGCAAACGCATATGTTCC
>JABASI010001177.1:0-27335 GCA_019776505.1 Tomocerus nigrus
TCAGGGGCCGTATTCTGTCTGTTTTGCAACGATTGCTTTGATGATGCCTGAAGCAGTTTTCGTATCCTGTCGAGAAAAAAATTTGGCACCAGATTAGTTTCTTTCTGTCAGTGCGGTAGCATGGTATCACCAATAGTGTATCGTACTTATGTATATTAGGTTTTCGTACTATTGTATGTATGTGGATATATTATTAGATAGATCTAATGTGCAATATAGAAATATATTGAAAATGAATAATATTTCGTACCATTTTAAGATCCTTTTTAACACGAGCACCTTCCTTTGTAGTTTCAGTAGTGTTTTTGGAGCTTGGAGTCTCAACCACTTTGACTTCCTCTTCTTCTTCCTCCATGTCTGTTCTTTTTGAAGACTTATGAGAGAAGCAGCTGAAAAGGCTTAAACCAGTGAAGGCGATTATACCGCAGAGGGCTCCCAATGCAATTGGCGCTAATAATGTCGTATCGATAAATTCTAAAGGAAATAGTCTTTTGGTTGCTTCTTGTGCATAGACGTCGTATAATGCAGTTGTGTCACAGTTTATTCGTGTAATTGATGAAAATATTAGAAAAATTGAGGCAATATTTAAGTTTTTATAGGACGACATTGTGTGCTGAAAAGTTTCTGAACTTGGCAGCTAAAAAGTATTAGAAATTTAATGAAAAATTATCAAGTTGATGAGAGAGGGTTGGGCGTCCGTCTTTCAAAGAATCTGAAGTGTGAATGTGTGTCTACTTGAAGAAAGCCTGCCTTTTTTATTTCGCTCGACTGAGTGAGAAACGCCTGCTTGAATAGACATTCCAATTCCACCACGCTCCTTCAGTGTGTCATTCCATTTTTGGAAAGTTTTCAGCTATTGACATTGACCTTCTAAGCTTTATCTATTTTTTCATTTTCTATTTGATTTATTGTAAGCAGGTCAAGAAACCTTAGGTTTACTTTGTGACACCTAATTACTAAAATGATGACAGGTGTGTCTCCTTTTAAATTCAGGTAAACTTTCATTACAAAAATCCAGCTATACTCCCCCTTATACAAAATGTGTTCTATTTTTGTACTCATACTGTCAAGCAGCATGCATGAGTGGGTAGTGCGGGTAAAAGGGGAATAAGTACTATCCTTTACTCCTGTGATAAACTGATGCTTAAAGAACGTTAAACCTTATTCAAGTGAAATTAGCTCTATGTAAAATATTTCTGTGGGTAAATATTTAGGTTTTTATTGATAGTGAATATACAAATGTTTCATGTGTTTAGTATGCTAACATGAATAGATAAGGGATACGTACAATGACAAAAGTTGTTTTAATGCAGTGTTTATTACATACAATTTTCATTCTGAAATGGTTACCAATTCCAGTTACATGAAATGAGCACATGTATACATCAATCAATACATCTACCATTTTTTATTTTAATGAAACAACAATTTGTCATTATGAATATAGCATCAGATAAGTACTACTTATGTTAGCGTGGATTGTATTTAGGAAGAATTATCTAATTATTAGATTGTATGGTAACTTAGTACATGATCAGACTATTGCTATTGTTTTTGTGAAATAAAAGTAGTGTTTTGTCCTTTTCTTCTAAGAATCTGAAAATGACAAAAATTTTCAAATTATAAGAATATTTTTCGTATCAGAATATTTATCGTAGGATATTTTTAAAGCTGATACAAGATAATGTTGGTAATGGTATTCCCATAATATTTCGTAGTCTGTATCAGCACATTCAGCACTATTGTAAATCTGTTTTGTTAACTTACATGACTTTCCTGAGGTTGAGAGAACCCCGCTCCCCATCTATATACATCCATCTCTAGTACTTGTGTGCAAGATGTGCCTTCATTATCACAATCCGCGTCTGTACTTTTCTCCATCGGTATAAGTATCCTCTGTTTTATGTTTTTCAATTCGTGGAATTCATAATTAGGAAAAATGGTCTGCAGGGATATAATGAGATCCTTGTAACGTGCACTGAACAGTAGGACGAAGAGGAATAGGGAAATTGCAGCAGCAACAAACCAGAAAGGACTGGCACGGGAGAACTTATCCGAAGAATGCATTATCGATCTATTGGAATAATTGCTCCAATTTCCACTACGAGAAGGAGGACTAGCTGAAAGTTGATTAGAGTCGTCTCTACCAAAACTCGCGGAACGGCACTGCACCAGCCGCAGTGCTAGTAAAATACTAATTAACACTTTCACTTGTTTGTTGGTTATCATACTGCTTCCTTTTACGTAATATTGACTAATTCAGGCTGACGCAGATCCTCAGCGTAACTTCAAAGGTAAAAGAACTCTCAAGGTGTTGTTCTATTCGATGTTTGGTAATGACTGACAGTTGCTACTGTACAATGCACGACTTTCAACACTTTAAATTCCCAATCAATCCTGATTACTTTCATGCATAGTTATGTGCAGCATGGAGACTTAGTCTGCGTTTTTAATAATTTGTCAAGTTATTCCTTGCTTGTTTATTGTTAGTCCAGTCCAGTCAATTCGGTAAAAAAAATCGTCATGAATGGGAGTGGTTGACTAATGTTCACATTAAAATAAGTTTATCCTTTTTCTATTTCTATTTCCTTTAGTACTCTAATGTTCTTTTAATGTAGAATGCGTTAGTACAAGGTTTAAGAGAGGTTATGAACTATAAAATTTCATATTTAAAGGTCATAAAGTTTCTTTATGAGGTACAGATACCATTGAACCGAAACGGTGCCTAGTTGACTGGAGTAAATATTTATACACTGCAAGGGTTACAGTGTCCACACCTATTATACTTAGACTCTAAATTGTGGTCACTTTCTGTACTTTTCCTTTGCATTCGTCTAAAAAAGACTAATATAGAACTCGACATGAGTTCAAAAGGTGTTTGTAGGCTTAAATCACACTACAAAGTCATGATTAAACCCAAAAATCAGTTATTATAAAAGTATATTATTGGTTCAAGGTACTCTTTAAAGGGGTTTAATTCGTTAACGTTGCATTAGCTATCACGTTTATAATAGGGTACTAACTAACAGTTCCCGGTTTTGTAAAAAGGAATTCCCTTGCTTAGAGGTTACACCTGTTTGAGGCATTACTAATCTACACAGTATTGTGATTATTGCATTGTGCATTTTTAGCCCTAACTTTTACCTAGGTAGTTGTAAATGCTGTCTACAGGCGTATTCCCATTTTGCATCAATAAGCTTGCATTTCTATCATCTAACCTGCGTTTTAATTTGATGAGATATTATAACAATGAAGTCAGTGAAAGTTAAATGGAACCATCTAATTTCAATCTGCTTCTCTTTTCTGAATTTTCTTGCCCAATCTCGTATTTATAATATACTTTGCTGCAAGACTAAAACTCCGAAATTTTGTATTTATTGTATGCCAAGAATACACTCTACATACTAACTAGATTGCATTCCTAATGTCTACTTTTCTATATGTATGTAATCATTTACAAGATAACTTATGTTTTGAAGGAATATTTTCGACGAAGACGACCATAGCATTTTTACTCCACTTCGTCACTCTACTGTTGTGGCTACATGCATAAGGGAGTAATTCACTTGTATTAACGAGCATAGTATAGTGGGGCATTGGAAGAAGTAGGAATAAAGAAAAGTTGACGCCAGGAAAACGTAAAAAAATGCTATGCCCCATAAACGAACCTTATACTTAGGTTTGGTCAGTTAAGTTGTTTTTGTTTTTCCAACCGTATAACTGTGCATCTGCATTGAACTAAAACATACAGGATACAAAGAGAAACTTGCAACTAACTAACAAACAACTATTATTCTTCAGTATAAAGTAAGTAGAATGCAAGTCTGAGAAAGTGCTTCTTCTGTCCATCAACTTATAGATATAAAGTCAAGCTGAAAGTTGGGATGACTTCTGAAACTAAGATTGAAAACCTGGCAGAGAAAATCGAGAGCAGAAGAGTGTATTTGTCTCGTATCGATTATTTTGTTTTCGTAATATTTACCTAGCGTCAAAAATAGTACTCGTCGGGGGTGGAAAGATGTTTACATCGCAGTAATGGTGATGCGGGTCATCGTCAGGTCTGTCCGAAGTTTAGACTTCGGGGAAAGAACTCTTTCTCAGTTTTCTTTTTTACAATGTGTTAACTTTCTGACAGGACATACCTAACCCTGAAACTTGTATACACACGTACAAGTATTTTATAGAGCTTCTGAGATATTTTGAGTAGGTTAGGTAGCATCTTCTCCGTATCAAGACTTTCCTTGATGATGAACAAAAACAACCACAACTTTGGCTAACGATTTCTAAGAAATTCTTTAAGTTGCAACTTGCACATAGAATTTTTATAACGGTTCAATACCGTAGTTCATCAGACATTAGAGAGTTGCACGGGCACAAATTTTAGTGCCCGCGCCCGCCCGCGCCCGTAGCAAATGAGCCCGTGCCCGCCCGTGCCCGTAAAGATTTAGAAGAATGTGCCCGTGACGCCTGTGCCCGTAAGGTGTCTGAGAAATCGGCCCACGGGCGCCCGCGGGCGCCCGTAAAATTTTATAAGTGCACTTAGTGCGGCTGCGGCATAAGAAAATTTTTTAATGCCTTAATTTAAACTAAAATAAGTGACGGAGAAGAGATTTTATTCCCGTAAAGGCCAAATATGTAAAAACGGTTAGACAATGCATACAGGCGGTATAAAGAATTTGTTTTCCCCGTATTATACCAATTTGAACTTGCCTCAAACTGTTAAATGGCTCCGTTTATCTTCATTGTCACGTAAACTAATTTTGACACTATTTTTTCGTAATAATTTTTTCAATTTTCTCTTTGGTCAGTGAATATGCTTTTTTGATAACGTAAACTGCAATAAACACACAGTATATATATAGAGAGAGACCAAATTAGACAGCAGTACACAAAGTACAAGCTACAATATTATAGAAATTGCAAATAAAATCACTGTCACTATCGTACAGTACATCTCCATCATCAACTTACGGGCTGTTACGGGCGCCCGCGGGCATCATTAACAGTGACAATATTATAGAAATTACAAATGAAATCACTGTCACTATCGTACAGTACATCTCCATCATCAACTTACGGGCTGTTACGGGCGCCCGCGGGCATCATTAACAGTGCCCGTGCCCGCCCGTAAGTAGTCTTGATAGGCCCCTGCCCGCCCGTGCCCGTAATTACTCTTGGATTAGGAGCCCGAGCCCGTCCGAGCCCGTACGGGCACGGGCGGGCAGCTGCCCGTACGGGCCACCCGTGCCCGTGCAACTCTCTATCCGACATTAAAACGCTTGAGACACCTGATTTCATAACAGTTGGAATAAATAGTAATGGTTATAATTTAAATCAAATGTCTTTTCATTCACCTTTTTTACAAGGCAAGCTAATTTGCAATTTATAAACGTGAGTCATTCATTAGTATTAGTCTCATTAGGAATAATAAATGTTTCTTTGAAAACGCTAACTGCATATTATTTCATTAGTTCCACCTGGTACCTATTACTACGTCCCATTATTATGTTTTGTCCATAAATCGAAAGTAATTTCTGCTTATTCATCTTAATTTTTAAGACAGTTAACGTTGAATCTATTCCAAACATCATCGGCAAAATGAAAATTAAAGTAACCTAGTTTCTGAACGACGATTATAGTGTGTTTGTAGGGAGGGTGTGTAAAATTATATCGGATTCTAAATCTTCTAAATATAGCCGGAACATTTATTAGATCAAGATATCAGTGAACATCTGCAGTATTTAGCGGAGGATGCGTAGTAGCGTTGTTGAAGAGAATGATAAAATTTCACACTAATGTTTGATTAGGGTCTAAAGTACATCTAACTTACTCTAATGAATTTATGTATTGGTTACTTGTCGTCTTTCCTCTGGATTCACTAAAGTAATGGTAATGGGATGCCAATTGTGGATTGTGGCTTTCCTTTTACTATATACGCTCATGTTCGTACATCGCATTACACTGACTGAGTTGCAAGTCTGACTTGTTTACTTATTTCCTCAGCAGAACTAGGACATTAGCTCATTCATTCTAAATGGTACATGCTATTTTCAATTCAGGTCGTGTCTTCTTTTCACTTGGTTGCTCGGTGGACTGTTGTACGTAGTACGCATTCAGTCGGCCCTCCTAGCTACTCCTCCTGCAGAGAGACTACTACTGAGACTGTGGACGAGAGCTCTTTTCAGCTGGAGTTTCTACGGCCAGATTAAATGAGTGCGAGAGAGTGTAGAGGGCTAGAGTTGATTTGACTTAGCAATTGGCATGGCTTAACTTGACACCAGCAAGAAGCGAGACGGACCGAGTCGGGTGTCTTTCAAACAACAATTACCAGCAGAAAGATGAAACTTGACTAGCACGAGTTTCTTTTATTATTATTCCCATTCCTCACTCATCTCTTTCTTTTAAGTTATTTCCCCAGCTTTCCACTTTGCCACACTAACTCCCTTTGACATTTTCACTTCCTTTGACCCTCTCCTCGGGTTCACTTCACATCCTTGCCCGGGTGACCAACACGCAATTATTTCTGCGGATCTTATACTCTCTTTGGCTGACACAAGAACTTGGCTTTCAACTTGCGCTTCAGATTTATAATTTAAGCACAAGCACAGTGTTTCATAATATACTTAGCTTTTGCACCTTATACATATAGCAAGCGTATATCTCAGTAAAAATACGTTTCTTTTTAAGACTCCGGAACTGAAAATTTTTTAATGTTCAAAAAATAATAGTAAAGTATGTACTAGATTATGTATGAGCTGGTGTCAATTGCATACCGTTCTACATTCTCAGATAAATACATTTGTTTCTGTTTCCCTATGGGTGGAGTGTCAACTTTCAAACGACGATAGTCCCTGCTTTTCAGTGTATCTCTATTATCTATTAAGATATTACCTATTATGTCCCTATTTCAATTTCTGTGATTAAGATGTAAATAATATTTTCTTGTACCATTACCTGTTTCTGTATTGTGCTCGTACATTACATGAAAAATTGTATTTTATTAGGGCTGTCACACAACCCTAGTTGTTTTTTATGTGTAGTTGTGAGCTCTGGGGGTTATATTTCATTGTCATAAAGGTTCATTTTGTAACGGTTCCCTTTATTTTCATATTTTTCATGCAATAATTGTAAAAGTACTCATGAATGTAGTATTTAATATTTATTGTTGGTGAGATTCTCAAAGTTAGGGTACAAGTTCTTTTTTCCATGAAAAGGGAAAAAAGTGGAACCCCAAGCCACATGTAAGCACTATGGTATATTTATTATGTAGTTTGGCATTCGACTTGCATGGGTTGCTCTCATGAAAGATTATTTACAGTTTCACAAATGAAATGTGGTCATCGTCCCTCATTCCGATATTCTTCACTCTGTGCAGTGGCTATAGGGCTTCACATTCACTAAACTGTTTCATTATACAGACATTTGGCGTCGCCTTGTTTCACGGATATTTTCTGCCCTTTGTCTCGCAGAAAAAAAGCTGACGGCTGTAACTGAAATGGGTTTTCTTCTGAGAAAAATTGTAAAAGTCCTTAGCACCACAAATCCGAAGTCGTGTGGAGTGGAGCGATCCCCTTGTCCTCTCTCCCCCAAGTTAGATTTCACCCTGACTTCACTCTGCCTGTGTGCTGTACAAATGGCTTTCAAATCCCGTGAAATATGCAATTTGTCAGTTTCTCCCTGCCTTCTTCGGATAATTTAAGTAAGTGCTAGGAATATTAAGTGTGAAGATAATATTGAGCGTGAACGAGCATTATAATGGCAACAAATCTTTGTTGACAATGACTAGAAAAAAATTTGGCCTTCAATAAACTGCATTTAAATGCATCACACTATATGCGCATAATGATATTCCAAAAATTAGCGTCATCTCAATACTGCAATGCATTTTGTATTGCATGTAATCCATTGTTGGCTGTTAGGAGTTATGATAGCTTTACTTTCTTGCTCGTTAGTATTACTAAAAAGTGTTTTTATATGTTCAGATTGACTACGTGGGCTGCAGAACATTATGAATGATAGTAAATGATCAAAAGACAAAGATATATTCATTTGAAAGATGTTGTAAAGGTATAGCTAATACATTTGATCCACTTAAAGAATCAGTGCAATAAGTAAAACATAAAAATAAGGATGATACTAATTATTATGACAGCTGGCAAGTGTGGACGTGTCTTAAGGAAAAGGCCATATAGAGAAAATGGGAGTAAAAGGAAGATTTTAATGGAGAAAGTGCAGGTTGGATGTAATGGTAATGGAGGTAAGGGAAGGAGAGAGAAAGGGTTGAATGGAATGGGTGAAAGGGAAGCTGTCTGTAGGCATTGTGGATGCTGAAGGTATGTTTAGTCAAGACGGGCTAGGCGCTGAATTCCCAATGTTGATGTTGTCTGAAGTGCGAATTCCTCTCGCCAAGATGTGCCTGGACTAGTAAGAGAAAGGCTGCTACTTACTACTTTCTCTTGAAATGAAAAGCCCCGCTCCTCTGTCTTAGACTACTAACTGACGACTATCTCTCTCGCTTGTTATTGTTATAGTGGCAGAACTATGTGCTCTATAAGTTAGTATTCTCCCGGCTATCTCTCTTTTTCGCATTATTGATCATCATAAGAAAGTAGCTAAAAAAGAACAAGTATTTTCCCCTCGTTTCTTTTGTACGCTTTCTTTTACTTTGCACCAGAACAGAACTCTCCTGTCTTTTTTCCCTACGTGTGTCTTGTCTTCCAACTAGACTACTATTCTACTATTCTCTGTGAACCCACTTTCCTCGTCCTCAAACACAGAGCGAAACAGCTACTAATATTGTACACCACCGCACCATTTCTCTATCTCCCTACCTGTTCCGAAAGACACCAGTCCACTCTCTCTCTCCGACTCAAAATCCAGATACTTTTTACATTACTTTTGGCTTAGGTAAGTTAAAGTTAAGTGTCTAGCCACTTTCTCTAAGTATCTATATAGCTATACAGAATTATTCACTGGAATATCACCCTTTAAATTCTAAGTAGCAACTGCAGATATATTTATAAAAATAGCATTGCCTACCTACTCACAGAGTGCAATGCTCGGCAATTGTATTTTGATCCTTTCCAAGTAGTTCTCAACCAACATTCAACAAATGCAGTCAATGGATGGAGAACAAGGCCTTCTCCCACCGGACATTCTTTCATACACTTCCATTCTTATTCTTTACCTTCACAAAGAGATGTGGATTAGGCGGTTTCCTATTAAATTCAATTACGCATGCATATATGTTTCAATTAACAGTGTATAGTACAATGACACCATTGTCTGCTTATTGTTGTTCCAAGAAATACCTAATTGTTACTCCTAGAGAAAACTGACAATTTAAATAGAGGTCGGATGGAAATTGTGCTTATAGCAAGGAGACAACTTTAGCTGACTGAATTTTCTTATGAAATAGAGGAACTTTGATATATTATGTGTAAAACGTAGGGATATTTAAGTATAATGTTAATGTCCGCAAAGATAGTTCCTTCCTAATCCGACTTTCCTAAATTAAAGATTGAGAAGAATTACTAAATTAATTCTCCAGTATCAATGTTGCTTTGACTTTGTATGATTACGATTAGGATTCATATTTATTGTGAAATAATGAACGTGATAATGTTTTTGTGAGTAATAAACTCTAATCAGCTGTATGGGACAGTGTTACGGATTTCAATTATGAATATGAATGAGATACAAATTCGTTGATTATTAGGAAATTAGCAAGTAAATCTGTCATGCCAGCAGTCAGACTGCCACTTATCGAAGGGTAGATGTAGATTACTTAGTGATTTGTTAATAATGTTGATTATGGTCCATGAATGTGATTGAGCTCGTGATGCATTGCAATTTTGTTATATGCCATGTGAGCCAAAATAATTATCTATCATACTGCTTCTGCACGAATATTTATTGCTTGGTCTAAATTCTTGAAAGGCTACTACTGACTGGTGGCAAAGTAATTTTTATATTTTTTTCTTGGTGACGACTCCACAATTACTGTAAGAAACCGTTGAAATAATCAAAACAGACCTAAATGAATAATAATAGGGAAGTTGATAGTGTACAAAAAAGTAGGATAGCTGTCAGATGGTGGAATTCATAAGTGATAATTTCTATTGCAAATTCAAATATTGACTGCAGTTGGGAAAATGAATGCGTTGTGCGAAAAGAAGAATTGAGTAGATCAACATCTTTATTAGGTTGAGCTGAGCGGAGGGGTAGATTTGATACTGAGCTGAGCTCTTGGATTGATATTATTCTTTTGCTTTACTACTGTCATGCCTATATGCAATGTAATCTGCTAAAGCCTCTTTGGAGAAAGAAACACAATAAAAAGATTGTGCTCTTGTGCTATGTACTTACATAACTGAGTAGACGAGGCAGGAGCGTAATCACGGCCAGTGTGTAATGGGGACCACGTTCTAGTCCGCCCTTTACGCAACTAAGTAAGTAACGACTGTAGTCAAACAATCTGCTTAACTTTTACTACATCGTAGTAAGTCTATAATGTAAAGGGAAGGCATTCAATTCACCTAAAATTTCTTATGAGAAGTTAGAGAACGCACATGGGGCTTTTATTTTGGTGGCTTTAGTTGCGTAGGACAGAGATAGATATAGATACTGACAGATAAAACTGATTGAGAAGGCAGACTAATAAATATTGTATGAATGGCTTTCCTGATCTCTGGCATTTGATTCAAAAAGGCATAAAGATTGTCGAAGGTATTTCCTCACGGTACTATCTTTCTTATCAGCTCCTTCTGGGAAAACTTTAGTCAAGTTGTTCTGTAATTGTGTGTACCTACCACTGCTACTACGACATACTCAGATATGTAAGTTAGTAATGGGCCCTACTCTCTTCATCATATTCTCCCTATTCAACTAAATAATGCTCGAAGAAATGAGATATATTGTATTAGCTTGATATGCCTGATACGACTTTTCCTTTCAATTGATGATTTACTTCCGTCTGTCATATAACTGTGCAAGTGGTAATATCATATAACTAACAAACTAAGGATATGGTCACTCAACTTGACTCACTACTAAGAAATGCATGTTCTTCAAGTATAAATGGGGAAATTCGATATTCTTCAATTGAAAAGAACATCTACTCTTCCATAGATGTGAATAATAAGTCAGTATTATTCTTTCTTTTGAAATATTGTGCAACCTATAAATAAACACACTATACATACACGCAATGTCTTCCCCAATTCTTTACAAACCTAATGTAAATTCTTGTAGCTTTATACAAAGAAATAGACATCTTTTGAAAAGCAATATTACGTAGGCAGTTCTATTAGCCAGAGTTCAATGACTTCAAATTCATCGGTTTTGAATTTTGGATATAAATAAGAAAGTTGAAGGTCTTACATTTGTTTCCATATGTTGATTGATGAAAAGGTGTAAATAATCAGAAGACATGCAAACCAGTGAATTAAAAGTGCTTTTACTATTTCAATTTCAGAGTATTTATTCCTGGAATTACGTAGTACATTAATAATTGTGCCTGTAGAAATATTTCTTTGTATTATGCATGGCGTAATCCAGCAACTGAGAGATGCATCACGAAGGAAGCTTTGTAAATCATAACCTTCGGAGTTAATTGAGGTTGAACCGCAGTTCAATATTATTAGTAAATCAGCGATTACTTTGCATTGGTATGTTGTTTAATTTACGGAATTTGTAGCTCTGGTTGTAGTATCCCAGTCGTCCCACGCAGAGTTAGTTTGATGATATTGGGGCAAGGCTAGAAAAATGAAGCTAATAATTTTACAGAGGACTTATAATGATTTCATATTGTTTGTCGGCTCTGTCTGTCTGTTATGTGCTATGAAAATAGAATTTTGTGAATACAAAGGATGAAATAGAACATCAAACTATACGTAAGTCTGAAAGCTGAAATAATGTGAGTAATGTTGACGTAAGTATTATTAGTGTGTCTAGGTCTGTCTAGATATAGTGAATACCATAATATTCATGTCTGCATCGGCTTCCCATGTAAAAGATCATCGTCGGAATCTCCTGCCTTCCATATATTCAGATAGGATAATAAATTTATTCACAAAGCAAAGAAAATAATGAATGCGTCATATCTAAAGGAAAGCAGATAGTTTTACCTACATCTACATAGAAACATAATTAATTATATGTAGTTGTCTTCTATAGTTCTATATAAGCATCCTAGATCGTGGTAGCCCCTATGCACATCCTTAATCATAAGTTATGTTTATGTACCTGCTGTCTGCTGCGAACATGTAAAGCGTCTTATCTTAGATAGCTATGCATGATATTTATATCAGTAGTGCGATCATTTTGATCATTAGTTGGAAATCTATATAGGCGGGAGAAAGGGAGTTTAAGAGATCCTAACAGGTATTCACGACCTGAGAGAGACGAAATAGCGAACGAAACGAAGCTTTTGGAAGATGACAGAAATCTCAGAATAAATAAATTGAAAAATGATGCCAGTCTCATTATTTTCAGAGGTTGTTGGTCTGCAACGACAGCCTCGGCGCGTGCTCATCCTAATGATTACTGGATTCTGTGCATTTATTTTCACTGTTCTTTTTATTTTCATATTTTACATGCTTGTTGTCGTGCCTTGTGCAATTTCAATCTAAATGTGTTTATAATAATTGTATTATTTCATCAAAGTGATGCATGCTCATGCACACAATCATACTCAAACTATTAGTTTGCTTTATAGTACTCTGTTGTAAACATTCAAACTTGAATAGGTAAGTAGGTTGATTTTAATATATATACAGCCTATACGCATGTGCATACTGCAAAACAATGTAGTCCTAATTCGATGATATTCTATATTAGTATATGCAGAAGTGGTATTATAATCATTTGTAAAAAAGTAAATGGTCTATAAAGGATAGTCTTATTATTTCTTAGTTTTTGCTCATTTTCATAGTGCCGGTGTTTACCCTTACAGATAAAAAGCGCAATCATTTAGCCAGTTAATTGAAATTAAATATTTTTATTTTACTGAGAATTATTCATCTTTGATCAAGTTAATCGGATGGTGCAATGGTGTTACGGCTTATATAAGACATTGTTATATTCTGTGTATGATAATTTCACGGAATGGCTGTGATACGAAACCTTAGTTTTAGTGACTTGTATTAAAAATGCTTAAGGGCGGACATGATCCGTGAAAGCTGTGTCTGTAGTAATATTATTCTGTAGTTTGTAAATAGTGTGTTGTTGGGAAAGAGGAAGGGGAAAGAGATTTAAGTCAGGTTTGATAGTGAGCTAATTGATAATGGGTTGGCTGTTTTCCATGTGCAGAAACAAACGAGATGACACGAAGCGATGATGAATGAATGAAATTCGCAACTTTGCAAGGAAGACTAATAATTATGTTTGTAGCTGTACGTGTTTTCTATGTCCTCTTGCAACAATTCCAGGAGTCAGTGTGCTCCAACTATAGCTGTTTGGCTGTTGTGTTCATAACGATATGGAATATAAAGCCGTTGCTGAAGACAATGCAATTTTGACATGTCATTCATTTAATTTAATTTCGTCCTCGGTTACTCTCTCGTCTGAATCCTTCATTTGTCTCCACTACTGACTCCACTTTTACTATTACAGGCTCTGATCTCTGATGTTAGCTTTCCTTTAATAGGCCAATTCCTCTATAAGGTAGCTGCTACTAGTACAATTACTACTTACAACTTGATAATAACATAATAATAATGGAGAACTGACTTGACTGTTTGTGTCCCTTTCCTTAGCCACCTATTTGTACACTATAAATAAGTGTAACACTTTCCCTCAGTGCACACTGCAGTCTATGTAGATCTGTAAAATGTACACTCGGTTGAGTTGGATGCAAAATTTAGTTTTCACTCCGTTTCTCTACTATTTCCTATTAGAGCAGACGTAGGCAGAGAGGCACTATTAGTTTTGCTTGAACAGAATCGACTTGCTTTCTATTATCATGTGCTAAGCTGTATGTTCTAGTTTCGTGTACTGTCGTTTTGTCTCGAATGGAATCTGACGGCTTTCTATTGTTCACGTCAACAACAATTCAATTCTCTACATTGATGTTGTAGTTGTAGTGTAGCCGCAGTAAAAGCTGTTTTCTCCACATTGTGTTTATTAATAGGCCCATTACACACTACACAGATATTATGATTGTTTGCCTCCTGATAATAACTCCAAATTCATATAAGTACACCCTAACCATACTGTAAATCTAGAATGCGGACAAATACCAATGTATTTATGTGTACCAGTGATCATCATACCTATAGCTACATGTCTATACCAACCCCTACATTTTCTGACTTGTAATTAAAATTGTTTCCAATTCTACTTTGACAATAAGTACTCGATTAATCAAAACTAAAGAATATTAATTACTAAGACAGATAGGCAATTTTTATATTCAGTCATATACTTTGACACGCTTAATCAATGATCATGCAGGTTAACACACTAATATCCAAGATGCGATCTTGCTAATATCAGAGATACACAGGCAGATACGGCTGTGCCAGTCTATATCTATAATATACTCTTTACTAAGTCTATTGCTAATATCCATAATCAAGGTTATTACCTTCTGCACTAAAGAAACATCCCATGTATTTATTGGAAATACTCAGTGTGTCTGTTATTATTGTAAGCCCCATACTATAAAACACTCAAAACAGTTGTAGTTTGTGTATTACACTGTATGGTCGTCCGTCGTCCGTTTTGTATTCATTAGTCATAGTCATTATGTAGCTACCTAACTTACAGTACATAGATAAATACTCTGAAGTAGAACATAGCGTTCTGTGCACAGTACAAACATATGGCATGATATGCTAGGAGGACGAAATAGAAAAGGAAAGTACATGTATGTACAAAGTTACAAGGGATAATAGGAAAAAGGAGAAAGCGAGGAAAGTCAAGACGCTCTTTCCATTTCAATTGGGTGGTGATTTGATCTTTGCTTTGCCAGAAGAGAACGTGAAACTTTCTCTCTACAGTTCAGTAGGTGTAGGGAAAGGAGTTGAAAAAAGAGTGGCAGGACTTAGTGTTAGTGTGATGTGGAAGAAATTACTTGTAGTTACTTGTTCTCGCAGGCATATCTATCAGCACGCTATCAGTACAAGCAGTAAATGGGACTACCTCTATACTATATCGCTCCATGTCCTGGTAGTTAACGCTAGTGGTTATGGTTCTGTGCGAGAGATCTACATTGAGAGGCTATCTGTTTATCTGTAAGTGTAAAGCCTTGGAACAGCCGTCGAATGACTTCACATTGGCAGAGAGCTACTAAGTTAAAAGATGGACTTAGCTCAACTATTCTCTATCTGTCTGCCTAAAGTAAATGTATGTTGCTAATCTATAGATATTTGGATGTAGATTATAGTTAAGCATTAGGCGGGGATGTCTCCTTTTAATATAATGTTAGTATAGGCTCATTCATAACCTAAGTTACGTGAGTATATAACAGTAAATAGACATTTATAGGAGAGAAACATATATACATAATATTTATCTGTGCTACGTATCTATCTACCTAACAATAAGTGGGTGCAATTCTCAGAACAGTATTATATAATGTAGTATTTAGTTCGTCTTTCGGATTGCATTGTAGTCTGGGAAGAGGAAGAATTGTCGAAGAGAGAGAGAGAGTCCAAGAGAGAGAGAGAGAAGTCGAAGTGGAAAATTCGGAATTCGGGACGGAGAAAGAAAGAAATAAAGAATAAAGGGAAGGATGCTGGATGTTGTAGAGCGGGCATGTCGAGCCAAATATATTGAAGGCTCTACGAGTAATAAATGTCATTTAATTGTTCTCCACTGTGAAAAGTATTGAGTTCATAAATTGTAGCCAGTGAAATAAAGCTATACATTTTTCTAACTCGACGCGACTTGACTTGGAGAGTTTGCTCTAGTTGACTTTTTGCCTTTTTTACTCACTCACTCAGTTTTACTATGTAGAAGGCGACTAGGACTTTCCCTTTTCCGTGCATTGCATTGTGTCTTTGCAAAATGTGCTTTCACTAAGTTAAGATAGGGCCTCGCCTTGTGTGTGGCTGTGTGTGCATGTCTTTTGCTCACAATGTAGCAGTATTTGTATTGGAGCAGTTATTGCTATTGGTTTGCTGTCTTTTTTGGTATGTAATGTGTTGTATAGCTTGTAGATTGTGTTGTATGCAGTAGGAGTGAGTACGTAGGCATAGCATGTGCATAGTTTACGATACATGGCATTGTGTTGGCTCTGTGAATGGTGGGTGACTCCTATCCCTCTTGCCAATAGCTACTTACTTACTTACTTACTCTCTGACTCTGAGTTGGCTACATTCGCAGCAGAATTTCGATAGATATTGGAAAGTTTTTGAGACTAAGGTATTTCAGTAAAATATATCTTTGCTCTTGTTGGTATGCAGGAGGACCGACTGCCGAAGAACCAGAGTTTGCTGAGCCTATTGAAAACATCACTGTTCCTGCCGGTCGAGAAGTCAAACTTGCCTGTTCTGTCAAGAATTTGGGATCCCATAAGGTTCGTCGGTTTCTTTTATATTTAAGTTGACTCCAGCTCAGTTTACTCGACTATGTGAATGTGGGCACAATCTGTCTTCGGGAAAAATGTAGGACACTCTGTATCAACGATACGACTAGCATTCCTAATACATTTTACGATAATTCTCAAACGAATAATGGAAACGGAAATATTCCATTGTATCTACATTGCAGCATACGTTGCATACTTCTCCCAGCTAGTTCCTTCCTTTCTCCATGCACAACACGAAAAGAAAGCGACTAGAGCTAATCCAATATTTTATACTATTTATTTAGTTAATCACCAACGCCAGAGCAGACCAGAACAAGCAGACTTATTGCCATCCTACTTTATTGCTATTGCCACTGACGAACAGAAAATTGAAACC
This sequence comes from Tomocerus nigrus, assembly GCA_019776505.1. Classification (NCBI taxonomy): domain Eukaryota; kingdom Metazoa; phylum Arthropoda; class Collembola; order Entomobryomorpha; family Tomoceridae; genus Tomocerus; species Tomocerus nigrus. The sequence goes on from JABASI010001177.1 coordinate 16,911, forward strand.
AATCACTTCCTATAGGCACTCAGTTAATTTTATCTATCTTTCAACTATTTACCTTCTGACTAATGCTCAGATAACTTTCTCTAATGATTATGATCCTCGACACAGAAATTACCACTTTTAAACAAATGCCCACCATTTTTAACAGAAAGCTATTACTAGAGGACACTACTAAACTAACGCAGTAATGGGGGGAAATCAGATACTCTTACGTAAACATTTGACTTGACTCATGTCATCATGTTTACACAGTTGTACAGTACAAAGAACGACAATCAACTTTGTCTTAAAACCAATTAGAACAACTAAACCAGTCTTTTCCAGCCTAGGCACGTAAGTTTACCGAAATATTTAATTATCAAGCAATTTAAGTTGGAATATACAGTATCCTGTTTTTCTGTACCGCTTTTCATTTATTTCTTACCCGGGTATAATATGTACTATATTCTCTATACTTTTACTAAAATTAAACATTTTCCTTCAGAAAGATACGCCATAGCCCAGGGCTGAATTTTGACACTCTAATGAGTGTCTACGAAATATTCGAGTTTTACTTGGTACCTGAATCATTTGGCAATAGTGGGTCTCCAATATATAACTCGATCATTTTGTGTATTAATGGCACCTATACTCAGTGCCCACTAGCTGAGCTATTCATTCAAGGCGTTGCACGGTTGAACCATGTCAGATTCTAGACACTAGAGAGATAGAGAAGATAATATAGGAACGGAAGCTAACGGTAAGTAAGTAAACCTAACCGAAAGCACTAATGGAAAGTGAAGTTTGTACATTAGTTCACTTTGGTTACTTCATTATCACATACGGTAATAACTAACAATCTCTTTGCATCCAATCACACCTTTTAGCCATCGACTGGCAGAAAATCCATGTAGAAACCCATAATATTCAGCCGATGTCACTTTTCAACTCTCTAATGTATTAGTAAAATTCTAGTAAAGTCTGTAGGGTAGATGTAAGGGAAGATGCACAGCCTAAATGAAGCTTTAGATAATAAGTAGGGAAATGTTAGCGAGTATTTAAGTATGAAAACTTGGGCTGTTACACGTAGATCACTATAGTAAGTACATATCTGTATAGTTATATGAGATTGTCGAACGTGAGTGTAGGATGTAATGGTTTATGGGGGAGTATTGGTAAGAAGTGAAAGCAATTGTAGTGGGTAACTAGCATGAAGTTTGCGTATGAAGATTGTGTGATATTAGCTAAAGTATGCATACAGGACTAACATTAGATTATAGAGTATGGATGCTATGTTAGGAGGAGCAGCAGCCGGTATAGCAATGTCAATTAGGAAGGAAGATAGGATTTCTCATCGCTTTATTGAGAGGAGGGAAAGGGTGGAGTGTGATCTGATGGAATGGTGCAAGTGTGAGTTACGGTGTAAAGACATCAATGCCCGTACATTGCTATACGTACCAATTCCAGTTCCGGGTATTAGTTCTGCGTGACACTATTTCCTATAAAAATCAAAGGTGCGTATGCACTGTGTGTGCCAGAGACATGAAAAGAAGTTACTGAACAGAGTTATAGAAGGAGAAGATGAGGGAAAATATAATATAGAGAGAGATGAGGATGTCGGATGTAAAGGTAGTTGAGTTAAGCAGTGTGTACTATCCCAGGCAAAGAGTGAGAGAGAGAGAGAGAGAGAGTCTCGTTGGGAAGATGTGTGACTTGTCTTGTGAGTGGGGTGAAATAAAGTGTGAGAATATGAAAGGCTATGATGATATAAGGTCCTCCTGCTCAATAATAATCCCATGGGATAGGAAACAAGCAGGTTGGATTATGCAGGCACCGTATGTGTCATCAATCACACAAATGGTGGAATGAGACGCCTTCGGGTGAGATTTAGTTCAGTTCCACCGCCAGAATTCACACATCAAAGCAGAATCCTAGAGTCTCTATCAAAGTGCGGTAATGCATACCAAAAACTGGCACTCTCCTCTCAGTTGATTCACACTCTCAGTCTAACTCTTCTGAGGACAAGTCAAGACACAAGATACGAGGAGCTAGTCAACTGAGCCAAAGAAAGCAAACCACATCTTACCTGAACTCAGCCATGAACCTAACGAAATTCAACCTCTTAGAATAACATATTTATACTGCCAATATTATGTACAAGCACCATCTGTACTTACGTGCAGCCATCCCTTCATCATAGATACATTGACTCTTTTCAACGCTACCTTCATATTTCATCAATTTATTCTTTACTTATTGTTTGATACATACTTCTCTAAGTAACTACAAACATATCTAGAGGCTCTATGCTGAAATGTCCTTAAGAAATTCCTACAAAGCTGTTTATCTCTAATGTCTATACACGTATGTTGATAAAACTTTTTTATCTAAGTGTGTCTATACAATAGGTATATAATAAAATCAAATGAGCTCCACTGAATACGATTCAGTTCACTTGAGGTAACATGAATTTAAGATATGTCCTATAAAATCTTCAGATGAATATAGTTCGTATATTCACCTTATTTTGCATATAGCGTGTCGTGGACCTACGTGAGAAAACCGAAAGAATCCCCTGAACATCTCTCAATGGTTTGTTATAAGTATGACCTGAGTAAAAGCATCTATCTACCTGTACTTTATATTATTATATTGAGGTTGTAGGGTTATGCAGTTGTATTGTGCTATTCTGCATTTCAAAGTTTTAGACTAGTAGATTCATTTCTCCATTCCTTTTCCATGTGCTTCGTGTGGTTTGTCATAGTATTAAGGTATGCATTACTGTGCAGACACGACCCTGTTTACATTCATCTCTCGAAAAGCTAATGCTCATTTTGATACAAATCCTATTCAGTCAGTTTCCTTTCTACATACTTAAAACAATACAAAGATACAAAGATTTTATAGGAGAAAGTAGTCTGCACTTTCACCATAATGATGCAGTCGAAACTGCGAAGGTAGAAAACTCCCCCTGCCTGTGTGCCCTGTGTCGGGTTTTCTTATTTTGGTACACAAGACATCCCTTTGGTTGTCTTGATATGATTTTATTCCTTGCTTTGTGCTCTATTGATGATGTGAATTCAAATTAGGTGTCAAAGTACCATGATACATAAAGAAATTCTCTCAAACAAAATGTGATTCGAATAGATTTTTACGGATTTGTAATTTAAATTTACACAGGGGAACGGATAACAAACCACGTTCGCTTCACCTTAGCATTCTTGAGCAGTGCAAGGTTGTATCAAAGTAGTTTTCTGTCTACGGCATAAGTAGGTGGTGGGCGAGTACAAATAACCTTAGGTAGGCGCCCAGGTAATGGCTGTAGGTACTTTGCACTCGGTTTTGATAAAAATTGCACGTAATTTATTGCATAGGTAAGTAAAATACTACAGGTTTCTGCTAACCTATGTTTTGTTGATGCATGGATTATTTAATTTTAAAATTAAACATCTAATCTGTGCTCATCATTAATGTAAATACTTTTTAACGTTACAAAAATTTACTTGAATGCAGGAAAATAAACTTAATCTATTACATTTCCTTAAGGACATTATTAATATTTCATGGGAAAAAATAATTGAAAGAAGTTATAACATATTCAAGTATTATAATAAAATAACATGTACAATATTACACTTTAATAAACAAACCAACTTTTGACAAAATAATAATATTACATCTATTGCTTCATAACAATAATAATATGGGGAAACCAAGTAAATAATTGCAAATAATACAGAAACAAGCAATTGAAGAGTACTGGCATTTATGAATGTGGCTAAGCTGAAAGTTTCTCGAAATTGAAGTATTTCCCGTTTGTATTCTAAATCGGTGCTATAGTGGAGGATGGTAATAGGGCACATATGGAAAGGATATCTCTATCTCGGCGGTAGTTAAGTCATAAAGATAGGATGGCAGAGAAAAGGAAAAGAGTCAGGAGAGGAGGCCATAAGATGTAATGTGTGCGGAGGCAAATTGACGAGGAAAATTAAACCTTGATAACACAAACTAATTTGTCGGCTGGAGGACGAAGCAAGTGTTTTGATAGCGGTGATCAACATGATTAAGCCATCAAACCAGTTAGTTAGTCGCCTCCAGACTTTCCAAACCGAAACCCGGCATTAGTAAGTAGTGGCAGAGTGAGAGAGAGAGAGAGTTGGTGTGTCTAGTGTTGGTTGGTTGGTGCTAGAAGGCACACGGGCTACTTTCCACTCTTAAACATTAACTACGCAGCTATAACATTACCTTACATTAGTCGGATATGCATGCCCAAACATCTTTAATAATATGGCTAGTCTTGTGATATAATTTCAGCATATATCCGATATAGATGTTATATGGAGCTTAATGAAATGGAATGTAACATAGCTTAATGTCATGTAGAGCACATACATTCACTCAGTGAAAAGGAAGCGTATTGAAGTTTGCATTAGATTAAATAGTAGATGGGCGGTGTGGCCGTGGAATAGCGGCATCCGTAGCCAGCATAACGAAGGATGTAGATGAAGAGATAGTGAAATGTGTCCAGTAAGTGGAGAACAAGTGTCGTCTTTTCAGAATAAATAACTATTAGACTTGCTCGTTATTTACTGCTCATCTTTAAATGACTCTTTCTATCGGCAATAGTGTAGCTAACTACACAAATAGCAGTACACTAACTACTACTTACGACGAGCACAGAATGCCTTAGTGGACTAAGTAATCTCAAAGACATAAGTTGATAGTGCGGGAGTTTGTGGCTAGAAAGGCCGCCCCAACGATCCTCACTCCCGCTGTGCATGTTCACTATGGAAAATGGGCCATTTCATATATTACTTATGTATTTTAACTGGAACTATGTAAAATCTGGTCACAACTACTTACGTAGATGTTCATCGAGCGTCTCCACAACTAAAAGTTGAAAGTTCATCAAAAGCCGAGTGGTAGTAACCTCTTTGCCACACTGCGGTGGGAAAGTCTGTGAAAGGAAAGCAGGGAAAGCTAAAGCTAAGTACAGCAAAACAGAAGCTAAAGACTATGAGTAGGTAAGCAAGCTGAGCGACAACGGAAATATGAAAATAAAACGCCACTGCTTCAAGCAATACTACAGAACACACACAGCTTCTTTAGTTGTCCTATATTATATTCTAGTATTTAGTATTCTGTCATAACCCTCCATAGACTCTGGTTAATACTTTATGCTTATAGATACAAACCGTATTTTCCCAATTAACGCATCACATTTATTCTCATCAAGTGTCCAAATCTCCTAAGTAAAATAGGGTTTGCGGGGGACGAAATGGAGGGGTTAGTCGAAATAGGCTAAATTGGTTTTATCCACCGTGATATTGTCCAGGTGGTAAAAAGATGGATGCAATTGCCTTAATTTAAAACAAAAGTGGTTTAGAAATGTTAAATTCCGTGAACATTTAAGAAAAATACTGGGTGACCAGATGAGTTTTTATGATTTTCCATACTAATAAATAAAGTTACAACTTGAGACAACTTCTTAAGAGTTCTATATTGATATTCAATATTCAATATGAAATTGGAGTGATCGGGGGGTTCTAGGAGGCTACCGAAGCAAGACGTATCATTTAGGACCAATATCCCAAAATACGTGTTAAGATAATTAAGATATCCGGTTAATTCCAAAATCGATTCTTGTTGTAAATTTAAATCAAAAACTTTTTTGCCCGGAACCTGTTAGATTGATCAAAACTCAGGAAGCTAAATGAGAAAATACGGCAGTTAGATATCTTGGTATAAAATATTCCACGCAGTAGTCTTATGAGAGTGGTGTATATAGAGTTAGTTAACTATAATGCAGGGAAATTGTGTATCATATCGGAAAATGTATGCGGAATGCCGTAGCAGGAGTAGGGCTAGGGACTATATAGGAGCAAGTAAAGTAAGTAAAGTCGAAAGCATGAGAAAAGTAAAGGCAATGTAAAAGCACTTACAGCCACGCTGTCTGTTGTGATTAAGTTTTCGCCGAGGGATAACTTTCCATATATTTCTGCTACTGTGACTATCCTTCCTTCCTTGTTTGTGTATAATGTAGCCTAATAGAGGTTCTTTTGGCTATGACGTAGCAGTCGGAGCGGGTGTGTGCTATTGAGCTATTCTCTCTGTGGTCGTACGTATCAACCAATATTCTTTCCTATAGCGCATTTCCACTATAAAAAGCCCGAACTCCCTTGTCATGGTTTTCTAGGCTAATTTCCTCGTTGTTCCCGTCACTTTTTACAACACTCGCATAATTGACTCGAGCATAATTGGATTTGACAAAATCGTTAAGTGTGTAGGGATTTTTTCAAATTACATTACAAACTCTCTTTTTCTTCCTGCATGCAAGATATTTGAATGGTTACGTTTTGGTTACGCTACTACACTACTGTTTTGTTATGTTTTCCTTGTGTTGTTACTAGAACTTTCATGCAATCAATTGTCCCAGTGTGCCTTTGCACTTTTATTTCTATATAGACTCAATTAAGAGTTGGCTATTTGACTTGAGAGAAAAGGGCTTTTTAAAGAAAGACCTTGGTTCTAAAATCAATTTTGAGATTATCTTGAGCGACAAAATTGAGGTTTGTAATTCCTTTACCTAAAACAACACCTGGTTGAATTTTCCACATGGAAAGTGCCGCAGGTAGTAGTAAAAGTAAATCTGTAGACTGACTTAGATGTGAACTTAAAATGCAGAAGAGTAGAGGGAACAGCCCGCTTTGTTTTCTTAGCAAGATAAAAGATAAGACTTTACTCTATTAGAATGAAAGTAGCTGAAGAATTCCACTTTTACATTTGCATTCATTCTTGAGGAGGATTCGTTTGTCTAATAGATAGCGAAGTAGAGCTGTTTATTTCAGAGGTCTAGGACTATGCAGTTACGCTGTTAATATATAATAGGAGCTAAACAGTGAGTCTTGCTTTACTCCTACACATACTTAAATGCTGGTTGATGCGGATAAATGTTTTGCTACCTCCATAAAACTAAATATAAGAGCCAAGGAGTAATTCGTTAAGTTAACTATAGTGTCTAAGGTTATTGCGATTTGAGTTCGAGGCTCGGGTTTGAGTCAACTTATCTTATCTCCCCTGCTTTACGCTCCTCGCAACTCATCCATACATTTCCCACAACCCCGTCATCCAGCATGCACTTGCAAATGCATATTTATGAGCCCTCCAGACTTTTTATACTTACTCTTTATGCTCTCAGACTCTTCGTCCCTTTTTAACTATGCATTTCCGTCTTTAAACATTTCATTCTGACTCAATTCTACTCACTGAACCCAAATCTCAAAGTTAAATAAAAAACCCCGTAAATTAAAGGAAGGGTTAACCTTAAACTTTTATATATATCATTTTGTATATACTTATATAGACTCTTTTCATATTGACATAGGACACTGTACTAGTACATGCATAGTTTACCTCAAATTGTGTGTGGGTCTACTTTGCGGGTTGTAAAAGTAAATGTGAACAGCACTTGAGGTATATTAACCCACCTGCAGTCACATCAAATTCTAAACTCTATATTTAGCTGATCTGTATTGTTTGGTGCAGTTATACTTCGAAAGATAAACAAATAAAAGCTTAGAAGCATGAAATTATAAATTAATTTCACTTGAAAAATATATGTGAAAGTAATTTTGAATTGGTTTAACTTAACTTCTATTATTTAGATAACTAAGATGAGAATATGATATTCCGTCAGAACTGAATTTTTGCATTAAGTCTTCTGTAACTGCAAACAAATAGACTGGAGACGAATGAAAGGGTAAAGGGTTGCATTACATTTTCTGAGAGTAAACCATATTTACTTTCACTCTGACTTCGGGCTTTATACAAAGTTATTTCCTCTACAATAAGTACAGCATTCACAAAGTGTATCTGTACTAATGCGACTGCATTATTTAGTCAAAGAGCAGGCAAATAAAGTTTTCTTTCCCATTTTAATTTTAAAACCTCAATGAAATTCGTTCCTTCCTTCCTTCTCGAAAAACCAGGGACGTTATTCCATTTTCCTATTAAAATTCTAAATTTTCTTTCTCCCCTTGCACATTCTCTCTTTACTATTTAATATTTGCTTTTTATCAAACATCATATTAAAGACATTAGTATCGGATATAGTTAGCGGAGATGTGTAGCCGTTGTGTTTTCCATCCAATCCGAGACATAAAGCCTCAATTCCATCCCAACTTTCCAACCCTCTTTTTAAGTGTTGCTTAACTTGGGGTGAATTGACTATCTATTCAACCGTTGGATTCGCTTTGGTTTCTGATGCTCCTTTCCTCCAGCATATAATAACACAATATAATATAAATAATATCCATATACTTATATGTATAAATTCTTACTGACTTTGCTGTTTTTTATTATCCACATCCACGACCGTTTCATTACATTGTCTGCTAGGCATGAATAAGGGGAGGTTCCCAACACATAGGCATCACACTACTCCTACAAATAATATCAATAGAATCCTAATCCTAACTTTGATTTTTATTCTAAAAGTTTACTTTGCTTTTCCTCTCTCCCTTTATGTAAACATCCTAGCGATTGTCATTGACTATTAATACTTTTTCTTTGAATTGGATACTAGTTCAATATTTATACTGTCATATTATGTTCTAAAGCTGGATGAGCAGCAGACACATGTCCATTCCTTAGAGACACCAATTTTATGTATTTTAGACTTGTGATCTCATTGTTTGATTAACTGCAGTAGTACGTTACTACATACATCTGTTTCGTTTTAGAGATGTGCTCATTTGGTGTAAAAAGGTGTCACATCTTATTAGCTCGTTCTGGTACACAAGGGAACTTTGTATTGAATTTGTAAGCTAATGTACAACAGAGGGTTTGTTATTGTCCAGCCTCAACTTACACAAAGTTGTGTGCATTTAAATTGTACACACGTTATAAATCATCATTTCAACATTTTAAGGAGTAAACATCGATGCAACACAATAATCGATTTATGAAATGAGAAATGTTTTACTATCGTAAAAAATTATTGGAAAACTAGTCACTTAATTTGTTGCTTACTTAAATTGCTGCGGTGATTCGAAGTATGCGATATATCGGAAAATGCAATCGAGTGCAATGAGTAGAAATAAATTACGACAGCATAGTAATATTGTAGGTACTATAATTTTGTACGTATGTATTAGTATCTATATTATAGAGGGTAGGTACTAGGGAACGAAGTTAATAATAAGGAAAGTCATATTCATAAGATAAATGTCGAGCATGAAGTTAGTACAATAGATACGTGCCACGTTTAGATGTAGTACATAGTTACATAGTGCCTAATGTGCATTACAAATATTGTAGTAGCAAATGCATTAGTAGGTTTGATTTAGCTTAGGAGCTTAACAATTTAGTTACACGGACTCACGGACCTGATTCACTCATGCATAATAATTGAGAACGTATTAAATCATGTAATATGATTCCATCCGTCCCTTTTCTCCATTTCGTTCCAAGTTCCAGAGCAACTGATACATAAGATCAAATTGACTTAGGAACTGATATTCGATTGTATGTGTTCACAATGAGATTCACTGCGGTTGAAGTTGAAATATAAGGGCAGTCCTTTGAATTTTAATAGGATTTGTTGACCAAATGGGCAGAGACACGAAATAGCTCTCTTCGCTATGCAGTCAATCTTTAATAAACCTTGAGACGCAGGGAATTATAAAATGCCAGATAAGAAAGAAGGGGGAAAACAAAAATTACTAGGGTGAAAAATAAGTAATCAAGGATGCAATAGACACATAATTAAGTATTATACGAGGATTAATTTAGTCCCTGTGGGGAGTATACCCTCTATATTACTATACACAGAGCTATTATTATGCTCAACACAACAAAAAACTCTTCATTCCTCATACTCAATGATATTGGTTTGTATTGTCCTATTTTCCTATAGCCAAGTCCCATATTAATATATCGAATTGTATTGTTGCTCGATTCAAAACGTATTCTTGCTATAAAGCATTGTTTTGTGTCGAACACCAGGAATATAGAGTGTAGTGGAAAGTGGAATGGAAACTGATGCTTTGTGTTCTGAAGTCTGATCTGATCTGGTGTGGCAGAATGTGTTCCGAATGTTTAGGAGGTGGGAAGGAGACGGGTAGTAAGGTCTATCCAAGTCGGATTAAATATTATGTGCGTATTGCTTTGCATTGTGTTGAAGGTGGCGTGGATTCATTTCGAGGGCTCTGCCATCCTAACGGTCCAGACGCACGTAATCACCAGAAATCCTCGGATCAAAGTGACTCATGACAAGCACCGTACTTGGTATCTCCACATTGAAGATGTACAGCAGAGTGATGCTGGGCGCTACATGTGTCAAATCAACACCGAAATGGCCAAGACACAGTTTGGATATCTTCACGTTGTCGGTAAGCCTATTAAAACTTTATCTCCTCTTCTTCGATCCCCTAAACACTCAAAATCTTC
>JABASI010001178.1:0-27332 GCA_019776505.1 Tomocerus nigrus
GTAACAGAGTAAATTCTGCCTATAGCTAAGTACATTCATAAACAATGCATTACAAAGTTAGAACAGCATCTTTCTGATACATAGTTTGATAATGTATAATATATTAATCGTAAAGTATTACACGCTATGCATGTACATCGTATGTACATCGTGTTACATTATTATAGGACGTCTACATTCAGTTCATCCCAACCCAACATCAGGTTATAGCACGAGATCTGGTTTCTTCTTCTCATCAACAATAAAAGGATGAGACATCTTGTAAAAGTTGTTTCCTTTATTAATATCTTCTTTGCGGTGCAAAAAGCTCCATGACATGTATCTTCATATTATGAGTACCAGCATATATTATTATTCTATAGAGAGATGTAATATTTCCCTTATAAAATGCTGTTGATATATAAGTTGGGCATTGAGCAGAGTATTTCAAATGGAAAACTGATTGATTGATTACATACCGGTTATTGGAGTTACATATTATGCGATTGCCGTGTGTAGTCGAGAGTAGTCGCTGACCCGTTTTCCGAGACGAATTTAATGCAATTATGTAGTGACCCATTTTGTAAACCATCAAGTTTCAACATTCAGTTACAATGTCTATATACTTTTGCATATGCACATTGTGTTACAAAAATGTTAGTCAAATACGTTGCATGTGATACTTGGCGTTATATGAGACATACTTGACCCTATTGAAAATGATATGTTTATTATTTTTGACCATGTACAGATGTTTTACGTCAGTTGTGAAGTAATGACGTTGTTGATAATTCTATGCCGATAATCCATAGTCTATTGGATCAATAGTCCACTTGCAAACATTTATTTCTTTGCATATTTTAGTTTTGTGCATGGCGAATGTATCAATCGACATCAATGCTGTATTCAGGAGTTGTGTGAGCCAGACGCTAAAAAAATTTCGTCGGGATATGAATGAAAGAGAAAAGTATTGAGGAAGTGAGATAGTGAGGAACTAGGGTGGATAGGGCAGATTATTCTACTCTCATTGAATTTCGAGACATCCTTCCTACCGACCTATGCTCTACTCTTCTTTGAGTGATCTCATGTGAGCAATTGGCTATTTATACAAACAAGAATACAGCCTTTGCCACTACAATTGTTTTTCATCTTCTTTTGTTTGTGTTTTGTCAGAGGAGTGAATGAAGTTGGGAAACAAGTATAAAATGAGATGACAATGAACAGAGTGTACTGCGTATGTAGTGCACCTTCCTCACGTCACTTAGCAAACAAGCTCTGAATGTGAAATCTAAAGTGAAACGGATTCTCTTACACATCTGCACAAATCCTACGTCATTCATTATATATAAAATTATACTGATATTTACGAGTAACTTTGTCATTTAATGTGCTGTAGTTTTTAGCAAACAATGCAATGCATGAATCCTCAGTGGGTGATGTATGTACATAGAGCGTGAAATTCATATTAGATGATACTTGAATGGCATCCGCTTGTTTTGCACTAATTAAATGAAAACAAAATGGGATAGGTGGATACCGAAATAAATGCAAAGTGGAATTGTTTAGGCCAGAATCTATTTAGGAATTGCCTTTGCAAAACAAACGAAGCTTAAAAGAGCAACGTAAAAAGGAAAAGAAAATTATTAAGAGCTACTATAATTAGTTTTTTTACAGATGCTACATATTTACATAGAGAAAACGCTAAATGTGGGCGTGGATCATTATTTTTGTTGAGAAGTAACCATGTATTAAAATTGTTTCATTTGACTTTTTTGAGCTGATAAACATTTGGAGCGTGGGTTTCGTTAGAAAATGGCAAAATAATTTTCTAGGACTAACAAGGAAAACATTTCTGTTGTTAAGAAGATCCAATTGTGTTTGTGAGGATCACGAGTTGAAAGATGTTAATGAACCAAAGTAGGATGTCATTTAAAAATTGCGATTGATATTTTATGTCTAAATGCGTAGCCGTTTCTGCTATTTTTATAACTTATGCCTTTGATGGAGTTAGCGTTTTCGTGAATTCTATTGGATTAGAATAATATTGCGTTGTTTAAAGACGGTCCATGTCATATGCTTTAGCAGGGAGTCGCAGCAATGCGTAGTATAAGTGCGTGGCCTGACTTTCTTATTTGGCATTTGTGTACGACTCTTGCCAAGTGTTATTTGGAGTGTTGGTTAAGATTATCAGCCCTTCGGTCGAACCATTTTGGGGAGAAAGACAGGAAGATATTAGTTGAGAGGAGTGTTCGTGCCGAGCACTGAGTCGACTATAGTGGCTGGGATTGAAGACAATTTAAAAATAGACTTAAATTCGGAAGAAGCGTGATTAGACGTATTGCCCTTCTACGTTTTTCTCCCATGCTGCATCACTGCAGGTCTGTGGGATGCTAATGTATAAATTATATGTGTACATCTCCTTTTCCTCCTCGCTCCCTATATCTTCTGTGTAGATACATTGTATCCAAAAAGTAAATCGGCTGCATGAATGTAAACTCTTGTGGAACATTTGCAATTCTCCTTGTAAATATTTGAAAGTTCAGTGTACGGCTTAGGACTCGCACTCACTCACAGCACCCTCCTCCTGACTTTTTACTTTCGCTTGAAGTTCGTCGTACGTCGCACAATACAATCCCTATTCATTGCTATTATTATATAAAGTGAGCATTGAAGGCTGAGCAGACACGTAATAAGACACGATATATTTACGTCCTCCTTCCTATCCATCCAACAACGCTGCGAGAGTCATTCCCTCGTTCTGCCGGAATTTGTCGCTATGTGTTTACAGACTACAAACGATTGTCTACAATGTTTCTTTATGGTGTTTACAGTTTCCAAGTGTTCAATACAATGTAAAAATATACTTCGGATTCAACAATGTCGTACACCTTTTAGTTTACTCGAGTTGAGTCAACCCAGTTTAATTGTACGTAATGCAGCTTTAAGCAAATACCCCAATTCACACACTTCCTTCTCAATCTTCCGACGGGGGAATTTGCTAGGAGCCCTCCCCCTAATTATACATAAATACTGGAATTAATAATAAATGAATCTCCCTTTCAATCCTCTTTATTTTCCCAATAGCTAATTTGCTCGTCCTCCTGGGTTATTACGTTTTAATGCTACCTGGCGCTATTCCCGACTTCAACTTTGTCAACGTATAATCTTCTCTCCAGCCAGCAGAAGTTTTTCTTTAAATATTAGAAGCGATTACCCGTGGCTAAATGCTCTTTGTTTGGAAACTAGTTAGACTTTAAATTTGCGTCTAAGAAATAAGAGGAACTAATGATGTTATGCATTCGGTCTTTTTTATACGTCTCATTCCCTATGCTTATGTAACTCAATTAGCTATTTAGCCTTACATGAACCTAATTAGACTCTTTTTAAAGAAATCATTATCCTGTACAATCTAATAGGAAGCCTTCACTTGTTTTGTCAAGTGTTATGTTATGTATCAACAATTACGCCTGAGTGGAAGTTTGTTTTTTTAGTATGGGGAAAACATGTTATGAAACCGTTTCCCTTAATAATCATTCCATCAAAGACCGCCCATTTAGACGTTAACTACAGTTTCTAGTTTCTTATCCTCACTAACAAGCACGCCATTCTTTAATATTCTCCTTTCTCAAACTCTTTTCAAAAAATTAAGGGAATTATATTTATGTGTCTATAATTTTATCTGCCATTTGCAATGACAGATAAGAAATTATAAAGGAGTCTCTCCTTTCTTCCACCCACACTGTCAATTCTCGTCAAGGATTTAACTTGCGGAATTGGAAAATTGGTTTTACTGCCTACCTTAAAATTAATTCATTTTACTAGAAATATTGAGTAAGAAAGTCACAAGAGATATTCTGATGTATTGTTTGTTTAAACAGCAACAATGGTTTTCAACAAAACAATGATGTACGTGTGAGAGAGAACTAGTTGGACATTTCCATTTTCTCTCACGAGCCGAGTCTCGTGATGAGGAATCGTGCACTCGATAATGTAAAGACTAAAGACATTCGTAGGAGGTGGATAGTATTAACTATTAGCAAGTGAACCAGGAATACCTACATAGTCATCGCAAAAAGTTGAAAGGAATTGTTCAGATTTGGATCGGACGGATGTAACCTGTTGACATTGTTAAATATATTGTTATGATAGTATTCTCACATCATTTAGCAACATTTAATAACTTATCTTATGCGGAGTTTAATGAGCTATTGGAAGTTATTTGTTTAATTGCATCAATCCCTGTGTGTAATTCATTTTTTCATTTGCTCTATTTTGCATCGCACTTATTGACAAACAATTCTGATTACTTTTCCCGATATAAAATGTCTGGCTTTATCTTTTGTCTGCTTTCATTTCGGCGTCATGGTGGGAAGATCATTTAATTGCTCCATATATCCTTATTGTTTTTATTTTATTGCTCTTCTTGTGAATCATTTAGTGAGTATTTCTGGTATTTAAGTAGCTATTATTGTCTGCGCCAGGAGTCTAGTCTAAATTCCCTGTAAAAGGCTTTGAAAAGACGAGCTACTTTAATTGGTTTACATTTCGTGAATTACTGATTAGCAAACAAGAAAGGAGTGTCTTCATATCCTCTTATCCCCCACTAATAACAACGTTAATGAATATGAAGTTGGTTTTAAATTTAGTGCAATGCAAATGCGTCTTCTATAGTGACAGTAAGTACCTGTGTACATATTCGCGAGGATATGGAAAGGTCGCTAAATCAAATGGAGCAAAATTGTTGGCTGTTGCGACAAGAAAAATTTTTTCTTATAAATTGCCAGTTGCGTGTGTTTTGTGGATATCTAAATTATGTACGCATAATGTTTGTCATATCTCGTTTTTGATCATGTGTTTCGGCAGACCTGTTTCCATTGTAGCTGCGTCCACTAGAGTTAGACTCTTCGTTGGCCATTGATTTTTCTCTTTTGCTTGCTCGTAGCGTGCTAGTGTAGTGATGGGCAAAGTAATTTGTTGTCATCCCATAAAATGGTTTAGCTCCCTATAGTTCCTATGGCTATCTCTTTCTATACGATACAAATATATAATGGGCACCGCTATACAGGATTTATGCTTGTGCATGAATACTATTAGTTTTCCTTATAAGTGGATAATATGGAGTACGTCGCAGGCCATAGCATGCGATGTCCACTGTAGTGTCATTGCATGTAACATGGTTAATGCAGTAGTATGCAATGATTTGAAGAAAAACTGGAAACGAGCAACTTCAACCTATTTAATTCACTGCTTTCACATGAGACATTGGATGAGGCTCTACTCTACTCTACTACTCCTTACTACGTTTTCCATTAACCTATAGATAAGGCTCGACATTTACTATGTAGGAAATTGCATCGTTCGTCCATTTATTTAGTTTGTGTGAAGAGAGTTAGAGTTGGAGGATAAGCTGTTGGTATATGATGTTGGACAAGGAAATTGGAATTTGTATGTAGCTCCCTGTGCAAATGTCGAATGCCCACTAATTGGATTCAGCCTGGGCGTCACATTTGTCGTCACATTCGACGCTCATTTGTCATCCTCTGGAGATTAGCAGAGGAAAAGGCTCAGTCGCTTGCCACAGCTCAGACGTAGGGCTTTTAGATGGATGTGTGTGGCTCGACTGCCAACTCACTTACCAACAACGTCATTTTCGTCTTAGGGCTCTCTGGGCAATAATTCCACGCTGGGAAACTATCTTTAATAATTACGTCATACTCCAAAAGGAGCTTACTAGGAGCCTACTTCCAATGTGCAACTAAATTACGGCAGACTGGAGGAAAAGCATAAATTTTCATCTTCCATCCATGGAAATCTAAATAAATATCTAAAATTGAGCACACTTTCTTATCTGGTTTACTGCCGAAGCCAATGTCTTCGTTGTGTGAAGGAATTCATCTTTAGGCGATTGATCTTTCGTCACGTATAGTTCTATCCTTGGCTCATGTACATTTGTGTAGCTACCATTTCTACATGCGAATAATTATCTTCCATATCTCAAACTCGTCATACTTATTAATTACTAATATTGAAAATAAATACTGCAAGGCCTTATTTAACGTTGTCTCAGAAGAATTGCATATTTGAATATGAAAAGTTCAGTTGCGTCAACAGATTGCTGTTTATGGTGACATTCGTTCAAGACTTGCTAGTTAGTTATTTAGTCCACATATTTAATGTATATGCTTAAATGTCACGATTGTTTAGTTTATTATATGTTGTAACTCAATTATAAGGTGTCCTTACTCCATCCTGTAATATAAACAGGCTTTTACGATTTTGCTGACGAGCGAAATCTTCTGCGCGCTCTTTTGTCGGTTGCTTCTGTACATTGCCATCTCACATCGTCAATAATTTATTATGACTGCTTTCCAGTAAATTTCTACAGCTCAGCAGATTTTTTTAAATATGAAATATGATCTTGTGTTATTGTTAATTACATTCACAAAAATTCACAAGTGATTTTTATACGAAGGCATGACATTATGACATAGTCACTGATTCTGGAGCCATATTTATAAGCATGAAGACATTTCAGTAGAAGACAAAGAGCCTTGGATGATATTTTCAGCTGCCTCTTCGTCTAATTAGATGCATCGTTAAAGTCTGATCTAATTGTATCTAAATATAAGTAGAAGGGAACTCTGGTTCGTATAAATACGTTGAACTGGATGCTCAAGGCTAAGATTTGATATGTTCAAAGGATCAGATATCAAGAAGGCAGACTCCAACGTACACATTTACTTTTATTACTGTTTTATGAAACTACGTCTTTTGACATTATATAAAAGGAGAGGAAGTGAAGAAGTAGAAAATACGTAAGCCTTATTGTGAGTTTCTGAGAACAAAGTAAATGAAGACAATCGCCCACGACTACTTCGTATCCTATGATACATATACTAATAGCTAATGTACCAGAATGCCGTCTAAGACAATTTACTTTACAGTCTTCATCAAACGAAATAATAGAGACATATAAAGTCATTGCACATACGTCATAGACGAAAAGTTACTGCGTATATCTATAAAGTTGGACTAATTGAAATTGACTTTGTGTTGATATGTAGTGGAACAATAAGTTGTGGATAGACGAAATTCCCCTAGCCATAGAGAAATGTAAATCCTATATGACGAAACCTACAGGTAGCTTAATAATGCGTCTGCCTATGCAGTAGAGGAATAAATAAATTGCCTTTGCTAAAATCAATCCTAATGGGAATGAAACTTCACCAAGCCAATATTGATTTACTTTGTCAGAAATATAAGTCCTTTTGAATGGATTTCCCAGGAAGTCGTGGCACTCTAACCATTTTCATTAAAGTTCATATTGATCGTGTTTGATCATAGCAGACAACTCAATATTGTCAAACAAATTATTAGAACATGAATTCTAACCATATAATAATTGGTTGTTGGGTGATTTTATTATTAAATTTCCAACATGATAAAATATAAAACATTGTTTCACAGAAAATAATAACTAACTGTAACTCCTTTTTGTATAAAGCAACAATGAATTTAAGGAGGTATGTAAACGGCGATAGAAAGTGATTGTATAATTGTATTGCTAAAAGTAAGTAGGAATTTGTGAGTTTCAACAGTATTAGTATTGCTCTTTGCTCATATGATTTTTGTGTGGAAACATTGATTGATTAATAATAGTAAATGGGTAGCATTTGCTTTATTATTATTACACGTTGGGTTTTGGTTAGAAAGACTGACAGTTGCTTTTTATGAGTACCTATAGTAGAAATGTCCGTTGGAGAAGGATTTTTTTGCAGCAAATGGAGAATGGAGGTCCTTTATGGACTACAGAATAGCCAAAGCGAGGATCTGTGAATCCTAAGTAATGGCAAGACATAGACAGAACAGAGTCAACAGAAGATAAGGGAAGGGGAGTTGAGATATTGCGATCTTATTGCGAAAAATTTTTGCAAGCTTTCCAAAAGTGAAAATCTCTCTTGATGTTGAATGAGGTCAATTCCTCAAAAAGTCTGCCTTTCTTTTCTCGACGAACAGAAATGATCTCAATGGTTTTCTGGTTAGCATTTACCAATGTTTTGCCTTAGTGTACGAGGATAGCTAGGTGGCTTGCTTGATGTCTATGCATCAGCTTCTTCACGCCTGTTGCAGATTTGAATGGAATGCTACATTCAATGCAGATACATAGACACGCTTATATTATTATAATAAATGTGGCTATAAGGCTCTCGTCTCATGCATTCACTCACTCACTTCCCTCACATTCACTCCACACATTGTACTACTAATTCTCCAACAGCTCTGCGCCATACTCTTGCCTTTTCGATGATGATGCTGTGTGATGTGAGTAAATTAGCTGAGGGACAGACAGATTGTAGTGTAGCACGCATTGGATTGGCTATATTGTATTGTAGCTATAGAGTCTCATATTATGATTCAGCCAAACAAAGTTGTCGACTCGACACAGCCAAGTTTCTGTTTTCCATGCTGCTGATGCGATGTGAGGATGTGAGTGAACTTTGTTCTGATTCTATAGCTTAGCCACATTATGTTAATACAAATATGGAAATAATATATCCGTGTCTTCCGTGATAATTGTCCTTTTCCTCGTCTATCACACAATCACACCACCAACAAGTAGACATATTATCTCTGTGCACTTTATTAGACAGACTGACTGATATAGACGTTTGTGTGTGATGTGTGATTCCGACGGAGTTAATTAGTAAATTGACATGTCGTTTGTTTGAGACTTCTCAGTTGAGATATTAGCACGTTATGACATCAAATTAAGAGCATAATGGTGTGAAAGAGATAAAATGCATTAGCTACATAGTCAAGATTGAGAATAGTGCAATCCTTTTAAATTGTCTATATTTTTGCACCACTTAGCGCCAGGAGATAGAATGACAATTTAATAGTTAATAGATACTTTTACACGTTTAAACCCTAGAGAGACTGGCTTCTGTAGTGTTGGAGTCAATTACACCGCCATTCAATTTTTAAGATCATGTTTCCATTAATCTAGCAAAGATATAGTCCTGAGACTCCTTCTCAGACTTTCAGTGATAGCAAAACAGATTAAACGGTTTTAAATTCACTCTGCATCTGCGGTTTTGCATTCGTTCTCATTTAGCTCCTACTTACTTGTTATTTAACGTGCCCCACTCTGCGCTTACTATTATAGCAACCACCTATATACTATACTCACCTAGCTATGCGCGTATGTTTACAATAATATCATGCTTGGGACTAGCATAAAAAAGTGATCAAATTGAGACCTACTTCCAGATTACAAAATGTTGTTTGTCGGGCTCTTTTTCATTGTGAATAGTTGCACACAGTTGACTTTGGCTGGGCAAACATTATGCATTGTGTGTATGGTTTAAATAAGTGCAAGAAATATCCGTAGAAATGAGGATTGGAGTAGAAATGAGGATTGGAGTAGAAATGCATTTGATAATTATTATTGCAGTATATTTTCACATCCTCATCCGCTTAAAGTTCCTTATTTCTGTGAGAACTGAAATGTGGACCTGTCCTAAGAAGGAATCTATTAAATAGCAAGTCTATACTGTGGCTCACACTCTATTGTTTCTATTTTATGTGTAGACGAGTCATAAACATCACAAGGACGTGTGTGCCATTTACGTAGCTACTATTTATTGCTGGTGCAACTTAAGCCTAGTTACTCGGAGTTTACCTCCGGATTTGCATTTACCTCTGCCTGCTAGGTGTCAAATACAAATGTCTCTTGTCTCCCAGAAGTCTGGGAGGCAATTTAAGTAGGGACATCTATTATAGCCTTATTTTCTTAACTTGCTTCAATAAATGCGAATAGTCTTGGGGAAATACCAAAATGTTTAACTACGTACATACTAATTGCATAGGTAGGTATGTTGTATTTAATTTGTTAATCTGATGTCCACATGACTTGAACGTTTTTTTTTAAATTATGGCACAGCCTCTCCATAATGTTATAATATTAATTGATGTTGATTAATCATAGCTCTCATAAATATTGAAAAGTGTCAATATATGCTAGCTATTGATGTCTTATTAGGTTTCAATGAAACAATGGCTGAAAGTGTGCTAATAAAGCTACCTATGTTAGTAGTATCTAACTACGGCCCATAAAATATTCTAATATAGAAACGAATAGGTAGGTATGTCAATTTTTTGGGCTAAACTGTTGATTTGTGTCAAACAAGTGAGTCATTGCTAATAACTGTAGATAGGGCAGGGCTTAGTTAAGTAAGGTAGTACTATGGGCTGCTTACTTGGTTATTGGTAAATAGATCAGCATAAATAACAATCCACACCTATACTTTCTTCAATGCAGTGCTCTAGTTCTTTGTGTTGCATAGTGCATATAATATTATGTACATATTTAAGGCAATCCTCCTTAAATCTCCGTTAGCTTTTGATTGTGATGCTTGGATTGCTCATAAAGTTGAGAAAGATCCCAAAGTGCCATGAATGAGAAGGTTGGGAATGTTATGAATAGAGCTAAATAGAAGTGGGCATTAGGTTCATCCGTCCAAAGTCCTACGAGATGTTTTTCTCTCCTCTTTTTGGTCCAATGCAGTTAGTGCTAAGTAGCTTCATAGTTGGAAATTGTGGAGCAAAGTGAAGTAGCACCGGTTAATAACCGTCAAAAGCACAGTAAGTACAGTTGTGGTGTAACCTATTTACTGATGAGCCTTTCCTGTCTTTGCTCTTATTTTATTTGACGTTCTTCTATTAGTCCTCTCTCTATATAATGTAATGCCTATACTACAACTACTTAATTCTTCTACTGTTGACTATAGTCGTTCGTAGTAATTTTTAAAAGGAGCATGAAGGGTTTGAGGACCAAGTAACTCTGTCAGTTCATGGTTATTGCTCATATTCTTTTACATGAGAAGTTGTTGACAAGTTTCGTGTAATGAAATGTGACTGATTTTGACTAATATTGCCTTAGGAGGTTCTCTTATTATTAGACATGCAGTGAGAGAGAGAGAGAGAAGGACAAAACTTAGAAAAATACGCGTCGCATTTTATTTTGTGTTGCTACTGTATCCTGTCAAGGAATTAATTCAGTAGGCAGGTAATTTACTTACTTACCTGTAGATATTGGATAGGTAGAGAGACGTATATGTATGTATCATTCGGTTCTCTATGTGCATAAGTAAATAAAATGGAAGAGAATGACATTATAATGGAGCAAAGAAGAGTCACATCGAGTTAAGAGAGTTTGGTTTAGTTTCGTGCGGATGGTAGTTAGCAGATGAGCTGTGGTTTGATTAGATGGTAATAAAGCAAGTCTAGTGACTTAGCTTTTGCAAGCAAGAAACGACATGATGCTGTGACGAGCACAGATTTCTCTTGTGAGATATAATGAGAAAAAAATGAGAGTATGCTTTGGATTTAGTTGGAAACGTTAGATAGGTTCATGACTTGTTCAAACTCTTCCCTACCACCACCACCACCATCACCAAAGATATTCTATTTCATTAAACGACTGAAACTATGTCTCTACTCAAGAGTCCGTTTTGTTTGTGCCATGTCTCTGCTAAATCTGCGAATTTCTGCTTTACAGCCGACTACTTACATCTCTCCTGTCGTGGCTCAACAGATAATTGCAGATTCATGCATTGCAAAGGCAAACGTTATTTACAGACATATGCAAATCCCCATTATCTATAATCGCTCTAATGCTACTTTTTAGATGTAACTTAATAGTCTCCTGTCTTGTTTCTTATTGTTAGCATATCCATCATGCCGAATACGAGCTCTCTCGTTCCTTATTAAAGTCAAATCTCTTTGAAAATAGATATAAGAATTTTGACAGATTTCTGAATGGCGATTAAGGATTCACATCGTGTATAAACATTAGCTCTAAGAACGTTACTAATCCATTGAAAGAGAGCTGGGGCCTCCGATAGAGGGTTTCTTCTAATATTTGGCCTATCACTCTGCATACATATCCCTTACTTATCTTCCTTATCTCAACTGCAGACTCTTGTATTCATGTATTCGTCTAATTCATCCAATTTACATGAGTTTCACATGACATAGTCATTTTACTCTTTGACTTCCGTCCTATAAAGACGTTCAATTCCTGGAAGATGCTAAATGACTGTCTAGAACTATACAAATCAAAAAATGTCGCAGTTAAATATTCGTAAATGATATCTTTAGTGGGACAGAAAACAAATTGTGTGCTTTGAGAGAGTCGTTAGTAACTGATATTTTTTTGGGGCCTGGAAAGAGAATATTAAGAAACGGGTTGAAGGTGACGAGGTCATATTTTCTAGTCTTGTAGATAAATGGTGATTTTACCTTGGGACATTGACATTTCCCATAGTCTCATTTGAAACAAATTCAACGGAACTTCCATTATCTACTATATCTCTGTTTTCTATTGAGGCAATAATATATTTTACTTGTAACCTTATTTTCTACTTTACGTAGCAACTTGTCTATATGATTTTTTTATTTGAAAATTTTCGTTTCAAAGGCTGGAGCTTGTTTGGTGACTAGCAGACTCGCTTGTAAAGTAATATTATTGCATTGTTAAGAGTAGTGTCTTGAAGTATTTGTGTTTGGAACATCCTGTGGAATAACATGAGTAGCTAGCTAGTATGACTATGAAAGCCGTGTAAAGTTGTTTGGGGATGATTTTATTTGAAATCGTGTTTGGTGTAAAGGGACGTAACATTGTCGTCTTCTCCAGCTACACAGCCAGGCCAGATAGCTACATAAGGGTAGTTAAATAGGAAGAGCCTAGTTACTGACTAGTACACTTTGAGTAGATTGAGTGAGCAGTAAAGTAGGTTGTTTTGTGAGAAGAGCATTGCTGTAATCCGTTCCTACAAGGTACAATCCTCTCTTTTAGTGCATGCGAGAGAATCGTATTGACTTTGACTATTGTCGCAACCTCGCCTTAAGTTACTTTACTCTTCCAACTAGGTTCTTATTAGTTAGTACCTATGTATGTACGAGCTATAAGTTACATATCTCTAAAGTTAAGTATCTCTCCCTTTCTAGTATAGCTAATGCAATATCCTCCACTACTCCTCGACAATTCCCTATTAACATTTACGCCTCCGCCTTTCGCTGACTTAAGTAAGTTGGGTTTATAGGTGCATTTATGTGTGTTCCACTATGTTTATGTGTCCTCTCTCTCCACATTCAATTCTATTTACTCTTAGCGGATATCTGAAGGTAATTTCTAGTTGAATGAAAGAAATGTGAACGCCATTATGAATAGCATAGCATTAGTGTCTCAAGTTGTTTTCCGTAGTGTTTAGGAAGGGAGTTTCGGTTACATGGCTTTGTGCTTGGTTCGTTCGACGTTGGTGCGTTTCAGAAAGGAGCTCACTCGAAGACCAACTCGATTTTATTTTCTGTGCATTTTTAACGCTCTGTCATTCTGAAGAAAATATTTCGAGGTTAGGCTCAGGTTAAGTTGTCCCCAGGTGGCCGCTTGTCAATATTCTCTCGTCTATCTCCACATTTTTAGTGTTCCTTCCAATATTTCGAGCTTTGAGAGCTATTGTCCTCTTTTCAGCACTAGCTACTATACTAACACTCAACTCTTGATTACTCTTGTGAATGACACTACTAGCTATAGTGCATGATAGGCAAAGAGCTCTAGGATTATTAATACATTTTCCGAGTAGAGCTACTTAATGGATTGAAGGGAAGCAATGCCAATCTATTATAACCTTAGCAGTGAAACGACGTTCATTGACAAACGTTTCTGTTCAGAATTTGTCTCTTCTTATCTTGCGTATTCTGATGCTGACGGTTATACAAATATTCTGCTACATAGTGACAAACAGGACAAATCGTCATATAATTAGGGTCAGACTTGCTCTTACTCATATACTCCCTGACTTTGTTTGAGTTTCTGTAATGTCCCTGACTGCATAGTCAAGCCCTGTCTATTTAATGTTATTATAAGTCCCTGGCTATCCAGACAGATGTATAATTTACTTTAGCATCTACCGTTACATTGTAAACGCTTCGACTTTTCCGACACTTCTTTCCCAATCAACATTATTTTGTCCTAAATATCGATGTTGAGCCAAGCAGAAAAGGCTAGCAAGGAAATCATTAGCGTTATTATGACGTGTGCAAAAGAAGTAAAGCTCTATTATCTCTCAATTTTTATTTGTTTTACAGATAATTTCTAGCATCCTGTTCTAACAAGTAATTAATTAATGTCATTGCCATATTAAACATCAGCCATTGAGTAGGAATTCTTTTATTTGGTTTGCCTTTTGAAAACATTTTATACAATTCCAAGAATTCTAAATGATTTCATATAATCTTCAACAAAAACACGAAGGAAGTATATTGGCAAGTTTTTGGAAGAGGCATTTTAATTTAAATCTGCCAACCATAGCATTAATATTTTGTCCTATGAAATAATGTTAATGGATTCATTAATATATTTGGGGTAACGGCTAAGTAAAGTGTTCCTGTTAAACTTTTTATTGTTGGTGACACAGTGATTAGAGGAGAGACGTCTGCAGTTATAAAAATAGAGTTAGTGCTCTGCTCATAAATCTTGGCGTTGTGAGGATGGTGTGATATCTAGGAGTTATATCGATTAGTCTAGAGGCAATTTGTTTATAGGGAGATGTAGGTTGAGCAGTTAGTTGGCGATCGTTTAATCGTAATAGACTCAACGCGCCTTGCATTGGCGGTGGACATATTAATTTTGAGAAGAGTGCTCAAGTTACTTACCTCACCACAGCGCACTTATTTATGTAGCTATTAAGATAAATGTGTGGAGGGAACTTTGTAGTTTCTGGAGTGTATACTTACAGGGCAAATAGGAATTAAATCAGATTTTGTTGCCAATTGGGTCACCGATGGATAAATATGTTGAGCATCGTAGGTTATGAGCATTTCACGTTATGTAGCTGCAAAATAGATTGACGTACTTTGTCATTAGAGCTGTTTGCCAATGTTAAGTTGGTTACATAGGTTTAGGTTCCTCCACTATGAAGATAGTGGCTCTCTGCGACTTGACTATCCAATAGCTTAGTTAGGTTTCTATCATAACAGGAGAAATGGAACAAAGTAATGAAATGTTGTGGCCTTGCTCAAAGTTGCTAGAATTGTTATGACTTTGTATGTAAGGCAAGTTATAAAGATAGTTACTAGAGTTATAGTCGCTCGAATGTGTTTGTTCTATCCAAGTGGATGTGCTATAGCTGCATAGTTGCATGCATTCGTAATTCGTTCACAGAACCTGCTCCGCTCTCCTAATGCTAAAATGATAAGCGCCCAGCTATATAAATATACAAAATCTCTTTACTCAGACAAAGTGCAAAGGTAGTACAGTTATTACAATAAGATAGTTAATATATTTTTATCTGCTCTGCTAGATAAATACTCTGTTTTTCTACTGTTTATATTTGTAGCAAGAATACTTATGTACTAATTGAGTATTTGATGGAATGATGATGAATGTCGAGGTCTTTGAGTCTGGGGAAGGATCCTTCCAAAGAACATTTACCTATTAAAATCTAGCTAAATAAACAATTAATCCCACATGCGCAATCCAAATTCTGTCTCTCCCTATCATCCTTTCAGAGTTACAATGCTATGATAATATTTTAGCACTCATTTCAGTAGTTTTAGTGAAATATTTCATTGTAGATATGTGCCAATGAAGAAATATGCTAATGGCAACTGGATATTTGGATAAATGATTTGCAATTGAAAATGTTACAGTGTTACATATTAGTTTAGAGTCAGAAATGTGTATAAGGGCATAAGTAAATGTATTTAATAATGTTGTATATGTATCCTAATTATGTTGGTTGGTTGCGCCTACTAATAATTGTGGTAGCACAAGGCAGTAATGAGGCTAAAGGTATTAAGTTGAAAGTGGACGGGGACGCAGTATAAATAAAATAGTGAGAGAGCGTATTCATAGTTAGGACAGAGTGAGGCACACACAGAAAACACAACAGAATTCAATACAATCAGTCAGAGCATTGTTAGTGAGTTTAGATTCAGGCAGATCTGCTGCAATGAGCGTTTATCTCGAGGATAAGTAACTCGAGGATTGAGCTAAGACGGCGTTTCTTCGAGGGTGGTTGCTAAAACCCATGCGAGAGAATAAATACTAATAGAAGTTTAAGTTGAGTGAGTGAGTGAGACTTAAGAGGAGCGTCACCGTCTCTCTCTCTCTCTCTCTCCTTTGCAAAAGAGAGTTGAGTAGAGCGTGAGCGGAGTGAAGTGGAGAGACTAGACTACCTAGCTAGGTATGTTGAGTAAATAGGCCATCGGATTGACTTGACACACTTGCGAGTTTGCGAGCAGTGGCGAATTTTGCCAATGCTGGTTGACTGGCTCTTGCTATTACTGCACTCTGCCTCTCACAAACATCTCTATAGCTTTGTATTTCATATTTATATAGGTAGCTAGGAGTATCTGCACTTGTAGCCACAATTATATGCATGTAAATATCTCGACAATGCAATGCTATCTACATAATATGAGCAATAAAAGAACAACAAAGAAATAAGCAAGCCAGAACCTACCTTCTTTCCATCGCACACACATACCTACTGACTAACTAAATCCAAATTAGCGTCCAATCCTTCCATTTTACTTCACAGTTGAGAATATCAGAATATTTTTGTACATGCAGTTATGGGTAACTTTAGTTAATTACATCCCTGTGCTAGAGAACAGACTATTATGCATACACAACTACATTTCTATTTGGCCTGGCCGCAAAATCCTCTCTGTGTATACAACAATGATAAGATCTAGCTTAGATATTGAATATTTCTTCGATATGTTAAATATTCTTCTGCCGTTGTTGCATTTGCCCTGGCAAAGCCATTCACGATAACATTAGAGTATTACATAATGTTATCCGCCCCTAATGGGGTCAAAACTCCAACCAAGTCAAGCCGAACTTATCTAGTTGAAGGAAAGGCAAATTATAAACACACATGCAATTCTATTAGCCTAGCTCTAGTCGGACAGGACGCCATACTATTCCAATATACGTAATGCACTAATAATTAACCTGAATGAATCCTTAAAACAAAAACTCCCCGTTTTTTTTTCACCAAGAAAGTGAAGAGAGATGCCAGAGAGCAGCAGGTATATGGAAATCCTATTTTACTGGACTGAACTTCTCGAAACACTTTCACAATTTTTCCTCCGACAATCATTAACTATTTACCATAGGATTCGCTAGTTGCTAGTTTGCGTGAGTTCCATTACCCTTATTTTCTACGTTAAATAAATATCTTTCGTTAGGAAAGTTAAGTGGGATGTAGGAACGCAAAGTGCATTAGTTGAAAATAATAATGTTTATACATATGGCTCTCTGTCGTGTCTACGAATAGGTGGAGGTTTTCCAAGCCTTCCATGAGAACTATCTAATTTCGTTGTTTTTTCGCAAGGGTTATGGAGAACGGATGTGATATGTTTGGCCAGCACCATCAGTCCTGTTCACCAGATGTCTACAAATTTCTCTATTATTTTATGACTTTATGCACTTCAGTTGTTACTCTCCTGCCTGGCCCAATTACGCATTTTTCTTGCCTTTCCTTTACCACTCTAAATGCAGGTCAACAAATCAGAAACCTAAATATGTCAGGATTCTAATTCAATTATAGTGAGAAACAGGAGCTGGGTTATTTTAGCAGGATTTTTAAGCTTATGAATTCGACCCATCTCATAACTGTCCGATTTAAACAAGGGATGAATGTATTTGTCCTGCTTGGTTCATGATTATGTAAATATGCTTTCGGATTAAAAAGGCATGAATATTCCAATATTAATTACAGCCATAATTATAATCGCACAATTATTTTTGTGTTACAGGGCTGTGACAGATCCTAGAGATGGAAAGCGTGTTGCTCTGAAGAAACTTCCAAACGTATTCCAATCACTTGTGTCTGCCCGAAGAGTGTGCCGAGAATTAAGAATGTTATGTTTTTTCAAGCATGATAATGTATTATCAGCCCAAGATATTTTGCAGCCGCCGCATATTGATTTCTTCCAGGAAATGTAAGTTACACAAATTAAGAATTTCATTAAGAAAATTACACGTCAAATTATGGAAATGTTGATCTAGTTTTGCGATGACAGTTATTTGCGTCAAAATAATCTGTCTTGCTGTTTAGCATTTAATTTTAATTTAGAATTTTTCTATCCATTGATAATCAGCTAATTTTAGTTTTGCTACATAATACTTTTTTAATTGTAGCTACGTGATAACTGAATTGATGCAAAGCGATTTGCATAAAATAATTGTGTCTCCCCAACACCTTTCTGCAGATCATATCAAAGTGTTTTTATATCAGATCTTAAGAGGTAAGACACCGTTTTAAATTATTTAGCTCACCATTTGAAATACTCTTCACAGAAATTCTTTTATACTCAGTACGAAACTGAAATCAAAAAATTTATGAACTTAAGCACACCACAGCACAACATACTAAACAATGATACACCAAATTTGATACCATTTAAATTTATCAACACATTTGCTAATTACAAAGAAAAAAGAAAACACATTTTCTTTTGAAACTTGGATTCTGAAGGTTCAATTCGAATAAAATGTCATTTTCTTTATTTCAAGGGTTGAAATACCTCCACTCAGCAAGGATTCTCCACAGAGATATTAAACCAGGGAATTTGCTAGTGAATTCCAATTGCGTTTTGAAAATTTGCGATTTTGGACTGGCTCGTGTGGAAGAACCAAACCCGTCTCGGGCCATGACTCAGGAAGTTGTGACTCAGTACTACAGGGCACCAGAGATATTAATGGGTGCTAAGCACTATACAAGTGCCGTTGACATGTGGAGCGTTGGCTGCATTTTTGCCGAATTACTTGGACGCAGAATTTTGTTTCAGGCGCAAACACCAATTCAACAGGTACAATCACTTCCTCCACAACTATATCATCAAATGTATATCTGCACTTGCTGGCTTTTGTTTCTGTAATCCGTTAGAATTTAAAACAAGTATTAATTTTACATTTTCTGTATTTACAGCTTGATCTGATATCCGATCTGTTGGGAACACCAAAACCAGAAGAAATTCGGACCGCCTGCTCTGGGGCCAGATCGCACATGCTCAAAAAGCCCCACAAACCACCAGCGTTGGCTGCTTTGTATACTTTATCTCCTCAAGCAACACCTGAAGCTGTCCACTTGTTATGCCAAATGCTAACGTTTGACCCGGTAAGTAAAGATTAACATTTTAAAATTTTAACAAAGATCTTATGAGTTTTTTTTTAAATTAATTTTTGATTGCAATGACTTAAATATTTGAATATTTTGATTAACATAGACACGCCGTATCTCAGTGGACGAAGCATTAAACCACCCATACATTGATGAAGGAAGGTTAAGATTTCATTCCTGCATGTGTCGCTGCTGCTGTACTTCATCGTCTGGTTTGCGTATTTATGCAAATGAGCTGGAACCTTGTGCTGAACATCCCTTCGACGACAGATGGGAAAAACGGGTAGTTTCTTTGCATCAAGTAAAGGATGAATTGTATCGAATGGTGACGGAACAAGCCCAGAACAACCGCACTCCGCTTTGCATCAATCCTCATTCTGCGGCTTTCAAAAGTTTTACCAGGTAAAATTGAAGCAGATCACATTTTTATTATGTAGCGAGCATTATGTCATTGACGGCAGCAGTCAAATATGTTGTGTATGTGGCTAATAAAAGTTATTTTGTTGTTTCTAGTTCCACGGTGGCACATCCATCAGAGTTGCCTCCTTCCCCACATCAGTGGGAATAAGCATTTTGTGGTTAGAAGTTCTAGTAAAATTGAATAAGGATCACACGTTACACCGTTCAATGAATAATAGTCATCAAAATTCTCTGCTTAAACTAATTGTGGCAGTTTATGTTGTTTTTCAAAGAAATCCATGCTTGTTTTCCTAAAAGTATTGAAAATCTCCAGCATTACAACTACAGTAACACATAGAGTCAAATAATATCATAATAAATATGTAAAGTGAGTTTGGCTTTCAGATTCACTCTCTAGTACTACACAATGAGCCACATTTGTAAGTTTTAATGTGGATCATTGCGAGAATTGTGACAAAGCCCTGACCAACATGTATGTAGTGTTTAAACATGCGTTAGGTGTGGAGTGAGAAATCCCAAGCGATAGAATATTTGAAACGAAGAGCTAAATACATGAAAGTATTTGTAACTTCTAAAGGGATGTACAATACAACAGTGTAGATATGTAAAATGTTACTCTATATGTAGCAAG
Source organism: Tomocerus nigrus (assembly GCA_019776505.1). Lineage (NCBI taxonomy): Eukaryota > Metazoa > Arthropoda > Collembola > Entomobryomorpha > Tomoceridae > Tomocerus > Tomocerus nigrus. The sequence continues at coordinate 20,230 of JABASI010001178.1, forward strand.
TGTGATTACCTCTATAAAGTTTATTGTATTATTTTAAAATCTCAATGCATCATAGTTGTAGGCGTTGGAGGTATATGTATTATTTGGTAACTGATTATTGAAAGGGAGATTCAAATTTCTCTAACCTTTTGTTGTCATTTTGTAGACCATTGAGTCGTATAACTACTATTTAGTGAATTACCTTAAGTACTGTGCATAGAATACCTACTAAATAATTATAACTATAAATGTTTAGCTATACTAATAGTAGAAATAATAATGACATACACTATAAATATTGTGAATTAATGTACTTATATAATTCAACAGGGAGCTATTGTCGTCATAGTGTGTACAATGTGACGATTACTGTACAAGTATAGCAAAAAAACTAATTACCTTTAGTTACCTTACTGCATTGACATTTACACATGCAGGCTATCTGTATTGAAAACGTTCGTAGGATATGTACGTAGAATTTAGTGAGAAGTGGCAATTTGAACTCCGAAACTTGGGAAATCTTGTATTCCTCAAATTAAACTTAAAATAGAGTAGGTTAGTGTGAGTATGTTTGTTTTGTGGTACTCTTCTTCATTTGGTTATACTCTTCTCTACATTATTATTATTTCAAATGACTTTATTAATTATTAAATCTGCTTTTTTCACTGTTCTAAGATAGTATTTTCTTTGTAATAAATGTTTATTTAGCTAGGTTGGAATAATATTGAACTTTGTAGATATTTCTAGATGCTATAAACTATTACAATGCGCTGTATGATTTGTCAGGGGCTGTCCATGTGAAAATGTATTTAAGTATATTAATATACTGGCAGCTATTTCATTTAAATGGAACTACTCTTCTGTAGTTTTGAAGTATAATGTGCCAATTCTGACTGGGAGCCTATCAATTAAAGTTAGTGAGCATTCTCCATGTGCACAGACTTATACAAGAAACGATTTTGGGTAAGGGGACATAATTAAATGTAGATTTTGAAATATATACATCAATTAGACTAATAAATACTTACTACTCTTAGGGTGGGGTCAGATACCTTGTTAGTTCTTTATGCAGAAGGACGTATCGCAGCGATCCTATCTTTAAGTGTTTCCTTCTGACAACAAATAAATAATTCGTAAAATGATGAAATGATTTAGTATTGATAAATTATGCAAGATAATGTTGACCTGTATCCCTTTCTTTGAATTTGACAACGTATAAATATGGCTACTATATATAATATTATTATTGGAACAAAATAAGTGTTCACTTAAATGTACGCTCTAGATTTGCACATAGACAAGAAATTTGTCCAATTGTAACCGTTTTTTATAAATTGATTATTTGTCTTTAGTTTAAGATTGAGTGGAGGTGAGGAATTAATATTATTTACCAAATAAACCCGCCGCTTAAATATAGCAACATAAGTGTTGGGTCTTCATAAGTAACCATTAAAAGTGTTGTTAGTGATTCTTGGTTAAATTAAATGTGTAACTATGATTCTGATAGCAGTCTATATAATTACATTGTATTATATTGTATTTTGTCTTACCATAAGTACCAGACACTACCAACAACAACTGTACCGATGCCAATTTGTATTAATGTATTTGTGAATGCTACGTATGTGGTATGTAATAGATATATTATCATAATGTGCTCGTACTAGGCTAATTAAATACTTAACTGATTCTAGTGTTCGGATGAACTGAATCTATATAGTAATTATTGTAATTGTGGGTGGGTCTTACACCATTCAACTCTGATACCGTACTTGTGTTTAATTTTCTTACATGTGAACTATACTCCAATTCACCTCTACTACATAATTATATAAATATATCGTACTGTCTTGTGGATTTTGTGTAAACGTATACTTACTTGCATCTATCTGAAATTGTCTACTCTACTGCTAGTAGTGCTAGGGAATATTATTGTTAATAGGCTAAGATGGAATCAAAGACTACGTCCACTATTGAAAAACAGATAGGAGATGGACATTGTGAAAAGGAAAATGATGGTGTACTAAAATGTAAAAAAGAAGTCGAACTGTTGTCTAATTATCCCGACGGTAGAGTCGATAAAACGAATTGTGCATTGTAAACTGAATAAGAAAATAGTTTCTAGTACATTTAGAGCGTACATACTAATACTATAATAGGACTAACTAATAGCGGAGCCCGGAAAGCTCATAGAAACTAATTTTTGATTTACTTAATTAACTCAAAGGGATATAAATATATGTATGAGTTACACTGAGTATCAAACTATATAACAGATCTCAAAAACCCATAATTATACGTTTATAATTGCAGACGTACAGTATATATAAAGTATAAATAATGGTTATTCTGCATTAAACTGGGTAGGTGTATTTCTAAGTGCGTGTATCCGTAATTGAATTGTGTATTCTATTGTAAAAAAACCTTAATAGCGCGTTGTAGTTAAGTAGTCTATTCATAACAAATAATTACTTCAATATTGTGTTTAGTCGTTTAGCGTCGATTTGTCTTGGCGTTTTTTCTCTTTTCATACCGTATATTAATAACGTCGCTTCACAAATGCGTACTATTAATTACTTTGCTTGGAAAGATGAGGAATAGTGTCATGGACTTTGTGCTGAGTTGCGCTCAAGAGATTATTGTAGAGTTACGTTCAGTTTTATGTTATCGTCCGTCGTGATTAATTTTGCCATGTAGTGATTTGTGTAAATTTCGAACAAAGAAACAAGAATTTGGAGCGACACACTTCATTGGCACTAATTCTTTCCCTCTTATTTTCTGTATCAATAAACCTCGTCTCAAAATCACCTAATATATTGCTAAGGTTAAATTGTTTTTGTAATTTCAAATTTTATTCTCCTGGAGAAATTTGATTATGCGAATTTCATGTATCCAGCAACAACAACAAAAATGAGTTTGTTAGGCTTAGAGCAGCAGATTATAATATTCTCTAAAATATCCAATGCCCATTCGATTATCTGTATAAGGAATATAAAGTCAAATATTCATTATTCGCTCGTATTCTTGGTGGAAGAGTGTATCTATTAATAAGTGAAATAACTATCTAATAAAATGTAACCCTATACTAGTGGCAACTTAACTCTGAATTGTATATATGTACATAAGAGATGTAGTTTTTCTAGCGTAGAGTAATGCCAATATAATGTACTAAAGCGTCATCATCAAATCAATGTATCGTTGCATCGTGTAGGCCAGAATTTCCTTAAATGAATCAAGTCCTTCCTCTTGAGAAACCCTTTCAAAATTTGATTTTCTTGTTAAAAATGATGAATTGATGGAAATTGTACCACAATGAATTTTTTGCGTGTGGATCTTTTGTGGAAACGGGTTTCTTGTGCAAAGTGGAGACTTAGTTCAAGAGAGAGAATTAAACCCCAATTATTCCTTCAAGATAAATGTATTCTAAAAGTATAAATGTACTATTTTCTTCGTTCAATTTTTCCTAATTACTTTACTTTGTAAGACAACGTGCAGAACACAAGATATTATAATATGACTGTTTATATAGCTAGTTATATTGATATGCATATAGATATAAAGCGAATCACCACTTAATAACTGACAAAATAAAATAAACGTTAAATTTAATTACGAATTCAAGCAACTTTCGCACTTAATTTACTGTGGGTGATTTACTGAAAGCACTTGAGCGCAGAAGTTTTCTCCAGCAGCAGCTGGAATTAAATCTGGCGAGTAGAGTAACTTTATTGAGTTTAGGAAATAAATAAACCTTTGCGAATTTCATTATCTTCCATGAAGTACACAAAAATCATATGGCGAGCGTGTAGATGCTCTATTATCAATTGTAACGAAATTCAATTTTTTAGTTAATTTGACATGCCGTGGCGAAAAAGACACACTGCCAGTGCTTCTTCGTGACAAAAAATCTTTTTTCCTTTTCAAATAAGAAATTATTACTTCCCTTTTACCTTTGGTTTTATATTTAGTCTGCAGAATATATTCTTAATTATTACTACTAGTGCGTTTAATTAAGGTTCTACGATACAAATATAGTATTATGTTTAGGATGAATTGACTAGATAAATTTTACTAAATGGTTGGTGTCTTATATATGTTCTTTTATTTATCAACTTATTATAACTGTTTAACACTAAAACTTTAATTGTCTTGTGTCGTAATGTTTTTATACTTATAGTATGTACAAGAGTTTTGAGTTGTTTGTTTGTATTTCTAGCATTTGCCTAGAAAGAGGGGATTTTAATTCTCTTCCATGATGTGATTCCTCTCACTATTGCATATAATCATAAATTGTACTTATAAATATATTGCTGTACCATGTTTATTATGTACGACTGTGTACCAATCAACAAAGCCAACCAACCACCGTGTTTGCATTAAATACTGGATACACCAATCATGTTTAGAAGTTTCTGTTATTCATTGTCACTGTGGCTCGTGTCATGTCCATGTCTCGTCGGTTACAGTGAGATGAATAGGGTGTCCTTTATTATTACTAATACCTACTTCTTATTGTTAGTAAGTCATAAGCTCTTCAAATGGAGAAACAACTCTTGTTGCATTTCTCTGAGCTCTTCTGTATCTCGTTTGAGTATGTGCTGTTTTAATTTTGTAGGAGAGTAGGTAGGAAGAAGCCGTAGAGGTATAATAATGTATGCTTGTGTATACGGTATGATTGAGTGTATTATAATGCAGTGCACTGAAATTCGCACTTTGACCTATCGTTGTCTTTGTTCGCTGTATACTTTGTCCATATTATATTTAACATTATGGAACAGTTTTCGAGAAATTATTAAATTTTGACAACTGAGTGAATTACAGAATAATATTTTCCTCTTTATTTTACCATACATTGGCAGTTCGGCATCTATCATTATTTGCAGTTACTTCAGTTTATAAACTGGCTAAATTACACTTTAATTAAGACAAAAAATAGACAGACATTTCTTAAGAAAGAAATACGAAAACATAATAATAATAATATTATTATTGAGCAAAAGATAGAGAAACCAAATCATGCGGAATTGAGGAAAACATGCTAAAGGAAAATCTTGTCCGATTTAACTGAAAGTTGTTGCATTGCGTTTGTATTGCCGGAATATCTCAACTTGCCCTTGTACATCCTTTCTTGACTGTGCGACCGAAGCGGCTCTTTTAACTTCGACCAAATTCTCTATCTGTCCTTGATTTTTATTCTTTCAACTAAAGTTTTTGCTGGCTTCATAATATTGATGATTGAGTGTTGAGTTGTCAAACAAAATAAATAAAAACCAGCAATTAGATCAAAAATCCTAAATTGCTAGCACCTAATTGAAGTAAACTAACTTAAATATGGGACTCTATTTTGGAAAGCAAATTGCCCTCTAACTCTTCCATAACAAATACAATCACTATTGACTATTCATCGTTGAAACCTTGGTTGGTGGTCCTTTACTTGGTACTGTCCGTAATAAAAGGGAACATTTAAGTTGTAAGTGCTATTTCATCATTTAAAGCTAAATATTTTGAATTCTGAAACTTAATTTTCATAATGTCTTTGTTGTTGGTTGTTGACTGTCACTCTAATTTCTTAACTTGATTAACTATTTCTACGCCTTGTGGGTCAAATAATAATTTTCTGGTTGATAATTTTATTTGTAGTACAAACCCATAGCCCGAAACCCCATTGGGCGAGGCGGTTTTTGACCCTACCTGGAAATTTACCAAATTTTGACCCTCAGCGAAGCTGAGGGTTTGGGGGGTCAAAACATTTGACCCCTCAGCGAAGTTGAGGGGCTGGGTGGTCAAAATATTTGACCCTCAGCAAAGCTGAGTCTTAGAGGGTCAAAATATTAATAAGATAGTATATAATAAGACATAATAATACATAATAATAGTAATAATAAATAAATGCATTTATAATTTAAATACGAGATCCATCGTTTATTTTAATTAAAAAAACGTACAAAAATACATTAATCAAAAATAAATTTATGATGAGTGACCGTGACTATTTTCACGGACACGTCGCTGTCGCTGACATCTTGCCTTTTCCGGCTACGGCGAGAACGAGAGCTTCCCCCCGATTCACCATTTTCAATATCAGAGCTGGGAGGGGGAATACATACTTCTGTCAATCACTTCTGTCTCGCTAATTTACACTTAGATGAGCATGTTTTTTTATCCCTCATATAATTTTTAAAGGCGGTTTTCCTATACACACGTCATGTGATACCCTCAAAATTTTCGCGACCCTTACGGCGCGCGGAACCACTCCCTCCGCCCACCCTTCTTTGACCCTTAACCCAAACCCTACCTTTGACCCCCCTGGAGATGTTGAGGTTTCGGGGTATGTACAAAACTAGCAATGGACGGGTATTGGTACTGTCTATAATAAAAGGGAACACCACTTAAGTCATAAGTTGTAAGTGCGTGCTATTTCATCATTTAAAACTAAATATTTTGGATTTTGAAACTTAATTTTCAATATATACAATGTAATTTGTTGTTGGCTGTCACTCGAATTTCTTAACTTGATTAACGATTTCTACGCTTTTTGTGCCAAATAATGATTGATAATTTTCTGGTTGACAATTTTAATTGCAGTACAAACCTAGCAAGAGGCAGGTGACGGGATATGTTAGCACTTGCAAATTATTCGGATTCGGATAGTCAGGACGAAGACAGCAACAGTGCCCTTAGCAAAGAGACTCTAAAAAATGATGACAAAAAAACATCTGTAACTGTAAAATCCACGGCAAAGGAAGAATTACAAGCCGCATTAAATTTGACCAATACTTTTAGTGGTGAACGGGACCATGTGGCAGAGGACGTTATTTATTGCAGTGATGAAGAAGAAACGCCTGAACAGATGCGGCTACGAATAAGTAATTCCATATTACACGCCACAAATGCACTTGGGGTTAAACCTGACAGTTCATCAGAAGAAAGTTCGTCTGAAGAGTCTGATGTTGAAAACGAAGACACTAGGTCCCTAGTCTAAAATTTATTAATTGATTTTATAGAATATAGTCTCAAATCTCAAAAGTTAATGATATCCTATCTTAAATCCACTTTGTCCAGTAGCTGAAGCTGACATAAGAAAATATTTTGTCGGACAGTCTATCTGTTCATTTTTCTGTATC